>CM050220.1:8807500-8812500 GCA_027475355.1 Coilia nasus | reverse complement strand
TACAAGTTATCCAGCAGGTCCCTACAATTGGTAAAATGCAGCTCCGCATCGTGCATCTCATTAGTCACTGATCGTTGTCGCCTTCATCCTAACAAAGGAGAAATGAACTTAGCCGAGTCAGGTCAATGTGTGTGACATTCGGAGCGATTTCAGCTACAGACAGGGAGACTGGGTTTCACTTCTTACCAGACAAAAGGGCTTTGTCCGGGTGGTCGCATTCCGCGTGGGAACTATGGCATCGGTGAAATCTAAGGCAGGAGCAAACAATGAGAGCAGCCCGTACCGGGAGAGCGCACGGGCCGGGGCAGGTAGCCCCTCGTTGGTCGCCGGTGCCGCATCGCTGTCCTTAAACAGCAGCAGAGCTTACGCGCTCGAGGACTTTGACACAATTGCCACCGTCGGTAGGTGCACAGACAATACTATTATATATTCTATATACTATACATTATTATATACTATAATATATACTATATATTTTATTATTATTATTATTATTATTATTATTATTATTATTATTGGAACCGCAGTTAAATAGTGTCGCCTGTACTGTGTGGTTATGTGCGCTTGTGTCATGGTGTTCTGGTGTTGACTGAGCCCAGGACCAGCCCAGCTACCCCCTTTCCCAGTGAATGCTGTGTGAGGCCATTTGCATTTTTTCCCCCCAGTGAACTTATGAGGAGTCAGCAGGAGTCAGGTGACCATCTGCACCTGTGCTCCGCTACCTGTGGTAGTCAGCTCAAACTCACACACACACACACACACACACAACCACACAGACGGATAGACAGACAGACCCACACACACATAACCACACAGATGGACAGGCAGACAGACAGACACACACACACACACACACACTCACATGTACTCTCATGGCCACTCCACTCCCTTGTACCTGTGCTAGTCAGCTAAACACACACACACACACACGGTCACACAGCCTCTCCATTCCCTTGTACCTGCACTAATCAGCCACATACAAACACACACACATGCAGTCACACAACCTCCCCATTCCCTTGTACTTCCACTAATCAGCCACACACAAACACACACACACACACAAACGGCAACTGTAAACGGTCAGATCGTGTTCTGCTGGTTAGAACCTTAAACCACTCAAACAGGATCCGTTCCAGCACAGCTAGAACAGCAGACTGGGAGCCAAAGCTGAGTGCTGTCACAAAACCAAAAGCAATGGTTCTGTTGAGGTGGAACGATGAGGTCCAGTGTCTGTGTGTGTGTGTGTGTCTGTGTGTGTGTGTGTATGTGTGTGTGCGTGGTGGTGGGATGATCACAGCTATAAGACACTATATTCCAGTAATTGTGTGTGGTCCAGTAATTGTGAGAAATTGTGAGCGAGTGGTAATTGTGAGCGAGTGGTAATTGTGAGTGGTCCAGTGGTCCAGTAATTGTGAGTAAAATTAGATTCAGTGATTCTGTGGTTGTGTGTAGCATCAGGCACAGTGATTGTGTGTTTGTGTGGTGGGATGATCACAGCTATAAGACACTATATTCAAGTAATTGTGAGTGTGAAAGTCAGACACAGTGATTATGTGTGTGTGGGGATCAGCACAGCCACAGGTCAGTACAGGATCAGGTCTGGTGGTGCACAGCATGAGAAGTGTTGCGGTAGCACGAATGGATGGGTCCTCTGTCACTTACAGTCCCTGCGCTGAGTATATTTAGCTCCCCTTCAGCAGCATTGTGTGTGTGTGTGTGTGTGTGTACACTGGTTGACTGGAATCACACCCTCAGCTGTGTAATGGGTTCGTAGTCTGGGTGTGAAGGTGTAAGTGCGAATGGAAGCAAGTAGGAAAGGAAGAAATCTCACACTAGTGTGTGTGTGTGTGCACGTGTGTAGGGATGAGCATCGGCTTGTGTGTGTACGTGCATGTGTGTTGTGTGTTTGTGGTCATGGGTGCACCGTGCATGTGTGTGTGTGTGTGTGTGTGTGTGTCCTGTATGTTTGTGTGGGTGTGTATGAGCCTGGGTGCTTATGCATGTTTGTGTGGTGTGTGTGTGTGTGTGTGTGTGTGTGCACCTGTATGTTTGTGTGGGTGTGTATGAGCCTGGGTGCTTATGCATGTTTGTGTGGTGTGTGTGTGTGTGTGTGTGCACCTGTATGTTTGTGTGGGTGTGTGTATGAACCTGTGTGCTTATGCATGTTTGTGTGGTGTGTGTGTGTGCACCTGTATGTTTGTGTGGGTGTGTGTATGGGCTTGTGTGCATATGCGTGTTTGTGTGGTGTGTGTGTGTGCTTGTATGTTTGTGTGGGTGTGTGTATGGGCCTGTGTGTGTATGCATGTTTGTGTGTGGTGTGTGTGTGTGTGCCTGTATGTTTGTGTGGGTGTGTGTATGGGCCTGCGTGTGTATGCATGTTTGTGTGTGTGTGTGTGGGCACCTGTATGTTTGTGTGGGTGTGTGTATGAACCTGTGTGCTTATGCATGTTTGTGCATGGTGTGTGTGTGTGTGTATGGGCCTGTGTGCATATGCATGTTTGTGTGTGGTGTGTGTGCGTGTGAAATTCTCAGTGGTGACAGTCTTGCCTGGGACTTGACTTGAGTTTGACAATGACAGTAAAAAGTGAAAGTGATTCCCATTCGTCAATGTGATTACACAACACAGCACACCACAGCAGGCAGTTAGTGAACAAAATGAAATTGCATCTTTGTATTTAATCAAACACGCACCTCGGCAAGGTGAACAGGGGAGCAGTGTGTGTGTGGGGATGGGCCAACTGAATTTCCCCTGGCGTGATAATAAAGTTTACCTTGACCTTGACGTTGTGTGTGGGGATGATACCTTGCTCCAGAGTAACTAAGTGGCACTCCTGGCAGTTGGCCGATTTGAATATGCAACCCTCCAATCATAAGTCCATTTCCTTGACCACCAGGCCACCACACACCATGGTTGGCATGGCCTGGTTGAGAGCTAGTTTGAAGAGCTGGTTTTAACCATGTCAACCGCAGCTGTCTTGGAAAACAACATGGTACTTCAGTGAAGGTTAACTGAAAGCCAAGCAACACCAACACATGCACGACTCGCCCCTGTTAATGTACACAGCCCAGGGAACACGCATCCACACAAACGCCTATTTTTTTAAGTAAGAGTTCTGTCTGTTGTCATAGCTAAGCTACAGCATGGTCAGAAACTGATTGCTTTAATGAAAAGTGTCCTGTTGAGTTGACTTGCAGAATGACCAATCACAAGACTCCGTTGCTGGGTGGGACGCTCTCACCCAGACAACACACACTACTCATCCCCACCACCCTCCTCAGAACTTGTTTCCAGACTGTGTGTGTCTGTGTGAGAGAGAGAGAGAGACACACGAACTTCTGTCTTCCAGACGTCTAAGCATGATGATACCACGTTTACCGTAAAGGCCACACCCTCTCTGTCACGCTGTCATTAGATGACATGGCCCAACTCACATGGGTCACAGTTTCGAATGACACACACATACTCACGGATGATTTAATTAGTGCGAAGATGATCAAGAGGTTCTTCTGAACTATGATTCATCTCAGGATGAATGATCAGGAATGATCTTGAACACACACACACACACACACACAAACACACCATCATACATTCATACTCTCTCACACATACTGGACATTTCCATATACTTTCACATTTACACTCACACACTCAGACATATAAACACATTTAGCAGCACAGTCACCCTCATTTTCACACATATACTCAAGCACATAGAGACACACTCTCTGGTCTGTGTGTTTTGTAATGCTGATAGGGTGGCAGTGTGTACCCTCCTCTGCACTCATTTATACTGCTAGCACAGACGCACTCTGCACTGGGCCATACCTGGACCAAAGCCCAGGTCCCACTTACCTTGGGCCGACCAGAACCAGAGCCCAGGGGGCTGCTGCCTTTGGGCTACACCTGTACCAGTCCATAGCCCAGGGTTCTGCTACCTCAGGACTTTCACTCGGGGGACTATGCCTATCTGGGTCAAGTAAGGAACCGGTACGTTCTGGAATGAGTTCCCACTGTAGGCCCAGGGAAGCCACAACCTGAGGGGCTATGCTACAGGAGCTCACTTACACACACGCACGCACACACACACGCGCTCACACACATGCTCAAACCCATCTATAGGCTTAGAGGCTTCATGCCATTTGCACGCAGCCATTCTGAGGTTTCACAAGAGGGACTCCAACTATACTATAGGGCATAGAGCCCTGAAGGGTCCTGTGGCTGTCAGGGCAACACTGATGTCTGGTATCAACACTAAAACTGATTTAGAATGTACTATGGTTGCCAGAGTGACACAAATAATACTAGGATTCAATAAACAGTGTCTTAGATGTCAGGGCGACTGTAAAGTGTCCTGCGTTTGTCAGGATGTCACTGGTGTAGAGTGTACTGCAGTTGTCAGGGCAACACTGGTGTGGAGTGTCCTGTGGTTGTCAAGGTGATACTGGTTTGGAGTGTCCTGTGGTTGTCAAGGTGATATGGATGTGGAGTGTCCTGTGGTTGTGAAGGTGATACTGGTGTCGAGTGTCCTGTGGTTGCCAGGGCAACAGTGGTGTAGAGTGTGCTGCGGTTGACAGGGCAACACTGGTGTGGAGTGTCCTGTGGTTGTCAAGGTGATATGGGTTTGGCGTGTTCTGCAGTTGTCAAGGGGACACAGGTTTAGATTGTCTTGCAGAGTGCTGTCTGTGTTTTGTCTGGCTGGCCAAAGAGGGCTAGAAACTGTTATTTGTGGGTGCATATAAAAGCCCATTTAGTATCGAAGAGATTGAGTGATTGTGTGTGTTTAATCTGCTTATCTGCTGCCTCCAATGCTTTTATTATCATTTAGGTTCATAAAGGAAATGCTTTTATCGTAGCTAGGATCATCAAGGTAATGGCTGATCTCAGATAATTCCCACAAATGCTCCTGCATTAGTGCTCCTAATGCTAGTCCACCCAACACTACTCTACCCAACACCAGTCCACTACCACTAGTCCTCCCAACACTACTGTACCC
>CM050220.1:8792500-8797500 GCA_027475355.1 Coilia nasus | reverse complement strand
ATGAGACATTTATTCATTTTTACATCATTTATTATGACAAATGTGAACATTTTAAGCAAACATGTAAGTTGGAACAAATTAATAACATAATTGCCAGAGGCTAGCCTCCTTTTCAACTTCCCAGCATCCATTTTCGCATCTGTCTCGAGTTCATCGAAACTAATCACCAGACCTTTCTGGCCCGCATGCCCGAACCCGGCCCGAGCCCATGTGAAATGATAGAAACTAAGCCCGAACCCGACAGAACCCGACAGAACCCGGTCGGATTCCGTCGGGTTCGGGCAAAGATCTTCAGCTCTAGTGTACAGCACGTAACCATGTACAATATGTGTGTATGTGTGATACGCTGAGATCATGCGTGCGGTGGAAATGGTCAAATCTGTTAATGTGCATTCTAAATGAATGTGGACAGAAAACGGCCACTTGCTGTATACAGAGAGTTTTTGGTGGAAATTGGCCCTTAACCCTGTTTCACACTGTAGCGTCAACCCCGCACTGCAAAACGCCCTGCCTGTGCTGAATAGGGCGCTTCTGGTGGGCGTATTCAATGATCGATATAAACAGAGAGCCAACGGAGGTGCCCCCATGCCAGTATTTGATTGGTTGACCGCCTTGGTGTCGCGGCAGCTCGGCTCAACTTCTTGACGCAACACCACTGATGAACGCGGCACTCGTGATCCCAAGATGCTTTGCAAGGCGTTGCACGCCTCTCGTTGAAAATGAATGGTAGAACGTTATGAAGCGTGGTGTTGACACTACAATGTGAAACCACCGTTAGTGTTAGCATCCAATGAGCAATCCAATGATCCAGGTGCATGTGTACTCAGTAACTTACTTGGGGATAGGGTTGCCACCTATGTATGACAAAAAAAACGGGACATTTCGGCAACCCTATCAACATTTTTGCTTATAAGCAGCGACCCGGGTGTCAGTGTCCCAGGAGAATATTTTTTTCCCTGGGATAGACCCTAAAAACCGGCTAAATTAATCAGCTAACCGGGACAGGTGGCAACACGTTCGGGCCGAGCCCTTCTTCCACGAACGTTTCGGGCCAAGCCCTTCCTCAGCGTGTAATGGCCAAATATGTAAAAATCTGAAGAGTGCTGTCCTATGCTTGATTTCTTCATATACATGTTTTATGGGATTCAGCACCCAGTTAAGGATTACAAGATTATTAAAGCAATAGTGTGAGCGCGTTTTCTACACACTTCAAACACTACTTGGGGACCAAGGCCCAGCCCTGCCCATGCACTGACCGTGCTTGACCTGAAGGGGGCATACATGGGCATAACAATTGCTACATAGTCCCAGCAGCATCCTTACCACTGCGACAGAACATGCTGGTCCACACAAACACACACACGCACGCACACACACACACACACACACAAGCTGAGTGTGCTTATCGTTGCACATTCCTGGGAGCAGGTCAGCAGGGGAGCTACCTTGTGTGTAACCATATGTGTGACCTGCTGTTTAAACAAGCTAATCTGTGCTGTGTGTTTGTGTGTGGGTGTTTGCATAAAGCAAGAGCTGATTATATATGTACCACAAGACCACTTACTACATGTGTGTGTGTTTGTTTGAAGGGATATGATTTATCTTGAGTGTGTCAAATACTGTGGTTTATTTGCCCTTGTGTGTGTGTGTGTGTGTGTGTGTGTGTGTGTGTGTGTGTGTGTGTGTGTGTGTGTGTCTATTTGTGTGTGTGTTTGTGCAAAAAGAGCTATATTTAACACAAGACCGCTTACTATGTGTGTGTGTTTGGAGCAATAAGATAAGATCATTATTGTTCCAAGTCCAAGTGTGAGTCTGTGTGTGTGTTTATATGTGCCTGTCTGTGTGTGCATGCATGTGTGTGTGTCTGTGTGTATTTATGTGTGTGTATGTGTATATGTCTATACAGTACTGTGAAAAAGTTTTAGGCAGGTGTGAAAAAATGCTGTAAACTAGGAATAAATGATTAACACTTTCATTTTTGAAGGCATTTCTAGCTTACAGCATTTTTTCACACCTGCTTAAAACTTTTGCACAATACTGTATGTGTGTGTGTGTGTGTGTGTGAGGTGTGTGTGTGTGTGTGTGTATGTGTATGTATATATGTGTATCACACATTGAAACTATTAAAAACTACTAAAAATGAAAATGGTTAGTCTAAAAAATTACTGGAAAGTAAAAATGACTTTATTAAGTACTCAAAATGTGTATACGAATAAAAACAAGCAATAGTTAAAGGTGGTATGTCACTGATACGTTAAAATAGTTTTGAAGAATGTTTTTTAATTTCGGCTGGTAAAAAATATTGCTTAGCAGGTAACGTTTTTAAGTACTAGCCAAATTGGCTGGTAGGCCAAAAAGTCAATTTTAACCCATGTGTATCTGTCTATCCATATATATGTGTGTATATGTATATAATGTGTGTGTGCATCTTAATATATATATGCGTGTGTGTGTGTGTGTAGGTTCTGGACCCATCATGACGAGCGGTTCCTCTACATGCTGATGGACTATGTTGTGTGTGGGTGTGCATGTGTGTGTATATGTGTATGTGTGTATGTAAATATGTGTGTGTGTGTGTGTGTGTAGGTTCTGGACCCATCATGACAGGCGGTTCCTCTACATGCTGATAGCCTACATTGTGTATGTGTGTATGTAAATATATCTGTGTGTATGTAAATATATCTGTGTGTATGTAAATATATATGTGTGTTTGTGTGTGTGTGTGTGTGTGTGTGTGTGTGTGTGTGTAGGTTCTGGACCCATCATGACGAGCGGTTCCTCTACATGCTGATGGACTATGTTCCGGGCGGGGAGCTGTTCAGCTACCTGCGTAGCCGAGGTCGCTTCAGCAATGGCACGGGCCTCTTCTACACGAGCGAGATCGTGTGCGCCATCGAGTACCTGCACGCCCGCAACATCGTCTACCGCGACCTGAAGCCCGAGAACATCCTGCTCGACCGCGACGGACACATCCGCCTCACCGACTTTGGGTTCGCCAAAAAACTCTCGGACAGGTACACACACACACACACACACACACACACACACACACACACACACACACACACACACACACACACACACACACACTGTACATACACAGATGCTTACACACACACACACACACACACCATACATACACAAATTCATACAAACATACACGCACACACACATACTGGTTTTAGATGCATACACACACACACACACACACACACATACATTACATACACTGATTCATACACACACACACACACACACACAGGGGCGTTGCTAGAACAACACATACACATACACATACACACACACAGACACAGACACATACACACACACACACAGGGGTGTTGCAAGAAATTGTGGGCCCCCTGAAAGAAAATAATTTTGTGTCCCATCCCAACCATATTCTAGCCCTCTGCCCCTGTGAAGCCTTGGGCCGCATGAATTGTCCTGATCTACCCACTTCCCCCCCCCCCCCCCCCCCCGCTTAGCAGTGCCCCTGTACACACACGCTGTTTTTAGACATCCCTTTGTAGCACTCCTGATATAATTATCCATCCCCGTGTGGCATTCCAGGGTATCTTAAGTGTGTGTGTGTGTGTGTGTGTGTCTCTGTCTGGCTGTGTGTGGGGGTGTGTCTGTTTGTGTGTGTGTGTGTGTGTCTATGCGTCTCTGGCTGTGTGTTTGTGTCTGTGTGCGCACGTGGGTGTGTCTCCGTGTGTGTGTCCCTTTAGGACGTGGACGCTGTGTGGCACTCCTGAGTACCTGGCTCCCGAGGTCATCCAGAGCAAAGGTCACGGCAGGGCAGTGGACTGGTGGGCACTGGGAGTGCTCATCTTTGAGATGCTGGCTGGGTAAGACACACACACACACACACACACACACACACACACACATACACTGGGAGTGCTCATCTTTGAGATGCTGGCTGGGTAAGACACACACACACATACACACACACACACACAGACACACACACACACACACACACACACATACACTGGGAGTGCTCATCTGTGAGATGCTGATTGGGTAAGAACACACACATACACACACTCATTCTTGAGGAATGACTGGTCTGCAAGATCAGCATGGTATCTGTGCGGACTGGTTTGGGTTGCGCTAGGAGATTGGAGCATTGCCATAGAGTTCAGTGCAGGGGTGGAGGCCATGGTGCAGTACACAACAGTGTCCACCAGGGGGCAGCAACAGATTGTCAGTCTCAGAGGGTAGAAAAAGCTTATTTTGTGTGGATATGGTCCTATAGACTCTTTTTCCTACACACACACAGACACACACACACACTCACACACACACACACACACACATATCATGTTAAGTCTTTCTTATGGCACACTCACTATGTATAATGACTATATACTTTTTGTCTTCACTTTCAAATGTACTGTCTTACTTGCACCAACCAAAAGATGCACATATATCAAATTTGGAGTGTGGGTGGGTGTGTTCATTCAAAACTGTAAGCATGTGTGTGGTTTTCTATGTATGCTACTTGTGTGTGTGTGTGTCAGTGAGTTAGTATGTGAAAATGAATGTGTGTGTGTGTGTGTCTACACGCGTGGTTGTTTTTGTATGCTATGTAAGTATGTGTGTGTGGGTATGCGATGTGTGTGTGTGTGTGGTTGTGTATGTGTGTGCTATTTGTGTGTGTGAGTGAGCATGTAAGAATGTTTCTGTGTGCGCATGTTGTTGTGTACGTATGGGTATGCTAAGCGTGTGTGTGTGTGTGTGTGTGTGTGTGTGTGGTTGTGTATGTATGTTACCTGTGTGTGTGTGTGCACGTGTGTGTGTCAATCAGAGGTCTGGCATTTCCTCTGGGTGAAATCTCACACAGGAGCTCCAGCGCTCTGGCCCCGCCCCCTCTTTGATCCTGCAACACAAACATCCGCCACAGGTCGCGACCCCAGAGGTCACCGCGGCAACCCCTGCCCCGCCCTAATGAAGCCCCCACAGCTCATCAGCCAGCCCCAGGGGGAAACCAAACC
>CM050220.1:8765000-8780000 GCA_027475355.1 Coilia nasus | reverse complement strand
TCTAAGGGAGATCAACGGTTCCCTTGACAACAAGTCTATGAGAGCTCTATAGTACCCTCAATATGAACACCATG
This sequence comes from Coilia nasus, assembly GCA_027475355.1. NCBI lineage: Eukaryota > Metazoa > Chordata > Actinopteri > Clupeiformes > Engraulidae > Coilia > Coilia nasus. The sequence goes on along the minus strand of CM050220.1, from coordinate 8,779,926 downwards.
GGAGACCTGTGGTACCCTCAACACAAAGACCATAGCACATCTATGATTCTCTGAACACAAAGTCGATGGGAGATCAAGGGTTCCCTCCATACAAAGGCCATAGGATATCTATGGTATCCAACACACAAAGCATAGAGGAGACCGATGGTACCGTCAACACAAAGGTCATTGGAGATCAATGGTACCCTCAACACACACCCATAAGAGACTGAGGGCTCCTGTGTCCCTCTTCCAAAGACGCCTCCTGTAGACTTGATGTTTGTGTTTCACAGAGCCCTCTCAATTATGCAATGGCGTCGACATCCCTGTATGTGACTGATGTAATCATGTGCGTGTTTGTTACCTGGCTAGACTCTGTGCTGGAAAAAAGTGTGTTTTACAGGTTTTATAGGTGCACGTATTTGTGTGTGTGTTTCTGTGTGTGTTTGTGTGTGCGTGTGTCTGTGTCCTGAGCTGGTGATGGTGCTGAACAGGGGATCAGTGCAGTAAGCTGTGGGCTGCTTAAAGCAACAGTAGCAGGTGACTTATACTGATGACTTGCTGCTGTACTGCAGGCATCTGAGCAGCTAGCTGGGCTTAGTGGATGCTAGCAGGGTTAGCATCTTCCATCAGAAATGGCATTCCCCAGCATGGTTAGCAGTTGCTAGCAGTATTAGCTGCTGCGACCGAGGTTAGCCTCCACCAACATGGGTAGCAGTCGCCAGCAGAATTAGCTTGTTGCTAGCTGGGTTAGCTGCTGCTGTACACCTGGAAGAGCAAGATGAAGGAGAGAGTGAGAAGCTCCAGAAGTCTTCCTCTAAATGCCTGGGGGGAGGGAGTGTGACTGATATCTTAGCTCTTCCTAGACTAACACACACTTCTCTCCGTTCTCCTACCCGTTCCATCGCACTGATACAGTTCAACTTTTACTTGTTTGTTGTTTTCGTACCTCTGGTGTGACTTTCAGCTGTTACCTGGAGCAGGGTGTGTGAGAGTGTGTGTGTGTGTGTATGTGTGAGTGTATAATGGACCTGTTACTTAGGTGTGTATGATCCCAAGAACACCCTGTCTCCACTAGTTTGGAAGCCATGTCTCTGTGCTGTTTTACCTGGACTCACTAACACACTCTTAACCTTTCTGGAGTCTTCTGGATCCTTCTAGAGTCTATCATCTTAAGCCTTCCAAAATGCTCTGAAGCCTTTTTCAGAACCTTCTCCTCAGTGCAGTCAGAACAATGACATCATAAAATCCAAATATCGGCACCAAACTCAAGGCATCTCACTTTCTCAGACAAAACCCCAAAGAATGGCTACAGAACCAGAGATCCAGTTCGTATCCCAAAGGTCCGATTGAGAAGGCCAAAGGTTCGATTCAGAAGGCCGGGTTTTCTAACCGAGTGCTCATTTCATATCAGCCAACCAGACTGACTTACAGCCCATATCCATGGCAACAACAAAAAGACCGACCAATAAGCATTGCCTGTCTCCGCCCTGTTTCCTTGTGAGCCAATGGGACGAAACCAAACTACTGTCAACAAAGTCTTCCTTTAGCCATCTGTTGTACTGTACTGTCCCCAACCGGCCATCATTTGTTTTGTCAGTTTATTTGTTTGTTTGTGTTAATTATTTTGAAATTGTGTTTCACTTTTTTGAGTGAATATTTTTATGGTCAAAATTACTTTTTTAACCTTAATCTTTTTTGGCCTTTTGTGCAAAGATTGTATTTTATTTATGTTTCAGCGGAAAAAAAAAATGAAATTAGACACAGAAAAAGTGCTATGGACTCAATGTTGTCATGAACCCAGCATAGCAGCAACCTTTTGTACACGATGCCTTGTTTCTATTGGGTGCAGTGAACTGAAATGCCTTGTCTGGGCTCGGTCTGTCGTCCTGTCTGAAGGACAGTGTCACACACACTGACACAATGATGCGATTAAATATTCACTTTTGGGTCAAGTCAGTTCTTCTGGTGTGTCTGACTTCATTGTGGATTCCTTGTGTGTGTGTGTGTGTGTGTTAGTGTTGTGTATGTTTGTCTTTCTTTCTATGCTTCTGTTTGTGTGTGAGGGAGAGTGGGACGGAGAGGAAAAGAGTGAAAGAGAACATGCTACTATGTCTGTGGGTGTGAGAGAGAAAGAGAGAAAATCTGCTACTTTTCATGTGTGTTTATTCAATCAGATTTCTCAATTAAAGTTCCCAAGTAGCTGGTTGTGTGTGACGCCTCAGTAGCAAATATTTACCCCCAAACCAAACATTTATAAAAGCTGCTCTGAGATGGGTTGCACTAAGGCCAACATACATGATGTGGATAACACACACACACACACACACACACACACACACACACACACACACAGATGGTGCTTGACTCACTTGGGGTGACATGTCTACATGTGTGTGGGCAGCTGTGGCCTAGTGGTTAGGGAGTTGGTATTGCAATCAGAAGGTTGCCGGTTCAAATCCTGACCTACCCATAGTTGAGATGCCCTTGAGCAAGGCATCTAACCCCATGCTGCTCCAGGGACTGTAACTGAAACCCTGGAAATATCTGTAAGTCGCTCTGGATAAGAGCGTCAGCTAAGTGTAATGTAATGGTAATGTAATGGTAATACACAAACATGAGTGCTGCACTGACCTTGTCTATCCGATACTTGCGTATGGCATTATCTATCATATTTGTGTGTGTGTGTGTGTGTGTTTTTTTATCTGTTCCAGCCTGGGGGTGCAAAGGCAATTATATTTATTGTGTGTGTGTGTGTGTGTTTTGTCTATTCCAGCTCTAGTGTATAAAGGCACTTACATTGTGTGTGTGTGTGTGTAAGATTAAGTGTCAATTTGTGTGTGTGTGTGAGAGAGAGAGAGAGAATGGGTAGAAGTTTATCTGTGTGGGTGGGTGTGGGTAAGTCTGTGTGTGTCAGTGGTTGTAAGTCAAAAAGTTGGGTGTGGAGGACGAGTGAATGTCTTTGTGTGTGTAAATGCTTTTAAGTTTGTTTGGATGTACAAATGTCTGTGTGTGTGTGTAAGTTTGTCCTAGTATGTGGGTGAGTTTATCTGTGTATGAGGAGTGTAATGAGTGTAAGTGTGTGTGTATAAGTGTGTGTGTGTACACACCCGTCCCCACACAGACGCTGATGGCTCCCAAGGGCTCCTTTGGAATCTGAAGGCTGTGGAGAGCACAACACACACACACACACACACACACACACACACACACACACACACACACACACACACACACACACACACTTTTGTGCATCCACCCCTGCCCTTCACACACACAAACACACACACACAGCTCTGTGCCACAGAGAGTACCCACACACACACACACAAGGGTCCAGTCATATGTGTGTACACACCTGGGGTGGAAATTAACAAAATGTCAACCTTTACCAGCCACTGACAAATAAATGGTTAAATTCACCAGCCACTCAACAGTTAATCATATCTTTTGTCTGGAGTCTATCAGCCACTTTCATATTTTACCAGCATTTGTCTGGTGGCTAGTGCCAGTGTCCATCCCTGGTACACACATGTCCACAGCCGGACAGGTGAAACTGCATTCCTAACCTGTGTCATCCATGTGTTTTATGAATTAGAGTGTGTGTGTGGAAGGGGAACTTGGGACTGTATGTGTGTGTGTTTGTGCGTGTGTGTGTGTGTGTGTGGTGCGGTGTGGTGTGGTGTGGTGTGTGTGTGTGTGGTGTGTGTGTGGTGTGTGTGGTGTGGTGTGGTGTGGTGTGGTGTGCGCGCGTGTGTGTGTGTGTGTGTGGTGTGGCGTGGTGTGGTGTGGTGTGTGTGTGTGTGAGCTGGAGGAAGCATTTCAGCCGGTCCAGATGGTGGTGAAAGAAATGTGTACCTCTGCAACAGGTCCTCTGAGGTCGGTGTGTGTGTGTGTGTGTGTGTGTGTGTGTGTGTTTGTGCAGGTGTGTGTATGCACTTCAGCAACAGGTCTTCTGAACTTTGTCCTCTGAAGTGTGTGTATTTGTGTGTTTCTCTGATACCATCTTGGCGTGTGTGTGTGTGTGTATAGGCATGTGTGAGTGTGTGTGTGTGTGTATAGGCATGCGTGAGTGTGAGTGTTTACACTGTGCTGGCAGGGCGATGGTGTTGGTAATGAACCCATATGCCCTTTGCAGTGTTTCAGCAAAACTCACATTTTCCTTCCCATGTGAGGCAAGTGTGTGTGTGTGTGTGTGTGTGCACGTATTGACAAGAGGAAGATAGAAGAAAAATGGGGGCTCACAAGGGTGTGACTACAAGACTGAATTGAAGCAGTGTGTGTGTGTGTGTGTGTGTGTTTGGGTGGCCATCTGTGTTTGTCGGTCTCTGTTTTGGTTGGGTGCATATACTGTAGGCCTGTGTGTGTGTGTGTGTGTGTAAGTTGTAAGAGATTAAAGAAGAATTCTGTGTCTTTGATGATGTATCAGTTTCAGTGCTTTAGCCATGTCATTGGCAGTGTTGGGGTCGTTACTCCAAAAAATTAACCCATTACACATTACTCACTAGTACTAAAAAATGTAATGCATTACTTTACTTCTTTACTCCTTGTGGAAAGTAACTCATTACATTACTCATTACAAAAATCTAAAACAGGCTAATTTGATAACAGCACTCACTAAAAATAAAATGATTGGAAGGATGAGGAAGTGGGTGTTAATAGCAGGAAGTGAGATTATTAGGATGAGGAAGTGGGTGTCGGTAGCAGTAGGTAAGATTGTCAGGATGAGCCAGGAAGTGAGATTATTAGGATGAGGAAGTAAGTGTCAGGATGAGGAAGTGAGAGTCAGTAGCAGGACGTGAGTGTCAGTAGCAGGAAGTGAGATTGTCAGGAAGTGTTGGTGCCACCTGTGTCATGTATGCGAGCACCTCTAATAATGCAAGGAAAAACAGGAAACACACAGACTCTACAGTACTGTCCAAAGATTTAGGCAGGTGCCTTCAAACCAGCATCAGTTCACACACAGGGGTACACACAAAGTCAGGGATTTTGCAGGATTATAGTCAGGTGTATGATCAACCAACTACACCAAATTGGTTGTATATTGTATATGTCAGGAAGCATACATCCACAGAAGATCTGTGGTAGTTCTTCAAGATGTTTGGCGCCAGTGATGGGCAGTAGCGCCGCTACTTGTAGCGAAGCTACTAGTTTAACTACATTTCCCAGTAGCTTGGCCGTAGCGTCACTACTTTATTTATGGAGTAACGTTCCTGTAGTTAAGCTATTTTTTTTGTCAAGTAGCGACGTAGCGTCCACAAAAGCTACACATTTCAGGGCATGCCTGAGGAAAACAGCAGTTACCTGCATCACAATATGGTTTTGAGCACAATAAAGTGAATGTCTGTTAAACATCATGGGCAAGCTGCTCCCACTCGTGTGGGAGCCAGGCTGCCACGGTAAGCTGGCCGGCGACGTGATCACTGACATCTGTTAATATCCACATAGAGGTCCCGCTAGATAACTTGCTTGAACTATTGGCGACCAACACTTCGATATGGAAATGGCTACAACAACGCGAGGATTTTAAAGCTTCCAAGAGGAGACTAATGCAGTTGATACTTGCATAAATGTTATAGGAAAAGGAAAACAATAAATGAGATGACAAACATCTTCTCAAAGTGCATCATTATGTAAGCTGTCTTTGGAAACGGGCGAGTTCAGATGGCACCGTGCCACTCAGCAGAGGCTCGTAGTTCATATTGCGTAGGTTATGGCAAGTCATTTAGTATTTGCTGGTGGTCAGTTTTGCTTGTCTTTTAGCCTACCTACATATTTTCTTTGGGATGGTAAAAAAATAAGGTGGATATGAAAATAATACAGCATAAGCAAATACTGCCATATCAAGAAATGTTGAAAGTGAGGTTTGAAAATAAATAAATAATAATAATAATAAAAAACAGCTGGGCCTACACTTACACAGTGCACAGTCTATGGCACATACGCACATGCACAACACAGACAACAAAGTAGGCCTATCTTTTTTTGTTTCTGTCCTGTACTGTAAGTCACTTTGGACATAAGCATCTAGGCTCCTAAAGAAACTATAACCATTTTATTCCATACAAATGTTCCTAGTCTTATAAGCTATCCCTGGGACATTATGTCGGTACAATGTAGCTTCTCATGTAGTAAACTACTTTTCCCCACATTTTTGTAGCTTAGCTCATTACATTTGTAATGGTGGTAGCTTTAGTGTAGTGAAGCTTAATTTATGGTTGAGTAGCTGATAGCTTAGCTCACTACATTTTACAAGTAGCTTGCCCAACACTGTTTGGCGCAAGCTACCAGCTAAGTTCCTTTAAAAACTCTATGCAATAGACCTAGAAGAATTGATGCTCTTTTAAAGGCAAAGGGTGGTCACACCAAATATTGATTTGATTTAGGTTTCTCTTTATATATATATATATATATATATATATATATATATATATATAGAGAGAGAGAGAGAGAGAGAGAGAGAGAGAGAGAGAGAGAGAGGAAGGGGGGGCAAGGAGAGATGTATAAAGAAAAGTTTGAAGAGTGGGTTCCCCTGCTATTCAATTAAAACTACAAAATGTTACTCTGTAGTCAGTCAATGTATTCACTGCAGATACACATACAGCCGAATGCACAGAAATTGAGTGAAAGAGACACTTGTGCAAGCGAGCCCACACACACACACACACAAACAGTTAAGCACACACACACACATATGAACACACACACACATACAGACAGACATGCACAGATGAACACACAAAACATACAGACGCAGATACACAGATTATCACACACAAAGATGAACACAAACACACATAAACACACACACAAAGAAAGACGGAAGAGACTGTCATGCCACCTTGAGGCCGAGGTCACCACTACTGTTATCACTGTCATCACTACTGTTATCACTACTGTCATCACTACTGTTATCACTGTTATCACTACTGTAATCACTACCGTTATCACTACTGTTATCACTGTCATCACTACTGTTATCAATACTGTTATCACTGTCATCAATACTGTCATCACTACTGTTACCACTACTGTCATCACTACTGTCATCATTACTTTATAACTGCTGTTATCACTACCGTTACCAGTACTTTATCACTACTGCCATCACTACTGTTATCACTACTGTCACCACTACTGTCATAATTACTACTGTTATCACTATCGTCATCACTACCGTCATCACTACTTTTATCACTACTGTCATGCTTCAGACATGCACATGAGGGGGGTGCAGTGGTTAGAGCACCCAACCTGGGAATTTTTACGTGGGGTCTCGGGTTGGAATCAAGCCTGCAGTCATTTCCAACCTTACCCCATATCCTTCCAAAAAACATCTACATGTGAATGCATGTGTGCAGTTATCTCTAATCCTGGATTGGACGTCGCATGACTTTTGGCGTGTCAACAATGCCGCCATTTTGAACAGTGATACTTTATTATTATTATTGCTTTAAAGGCTCATTTCCACCAAACACTCTCCGTTTACAGCGCGTAGACAGCAAGTGCCTGTTTTCTGTCCATATTCATTTAGAATGCACGTTAAAGAAATTTGGTGTAAAATGAAAATTGGCATGTTAAAACATCATACTGAGTTGCTGAGGAGCAAAATGTACCTAGCCTTTTACATTTCGAACTTCACTCTTTTTTACTGTTTGACCCAGAAGGCTAACAGTGGAAGTGCTAGGCACCCTTACTGGAAGCATGACGATTATGCTGTTTTTAAACCATGAAAAACAGCTGAAAGAAACTCCACACTCCATCAGTAGTATAACAAAGCCCCTGGCATTCAAAACGAGGCACTGAGAACTTTGTGAGTGTACACAACGTTTATTAAGAAAACAATTCTTACATGCAGTAGTTTGCAGTTGTTTCTCACAGTCCAGACAAGTGGATTGATGAACACGAACCAGTGGGAAAAATAGGAGGAGAGGTAGTACAATCGACTTGTTTGGACTTTCATCATGGCAGTGACAAGAAACAACTGCCAACTACTGCATGTAAGAACTGTTTTTTTTAAATAAATGTTGTGTATATGGCCCATTGACAGACGCTTGTTTACAGGTGTACTAGCACTGTTTAAAATGGCACCACTATGCACACGTCGCCTACAATGCTAGCCATAGGATCTGTCCAATCCAGAAACAGAGATCGGTGCTTGTGTCTGTGTCACCACATGACCATGTTCAGAAGCCTACTTCTTGCTTTATATTTAGTTAACCCGAAGAATTATACGTGTGTCTGATCCAGTGCACAACAAAACCGCTTTATATTTTTGTAGCAAAGGTGAGGAGAAGTCCCCCCACCTGGTTTCAAGCCCCAGTCTCTGGGTTACCAAACATGCGCTTTGCCAGCAACGCCAAAGAGCCAGCCTCGTTGGTGGGTCAGTCAGAGCACACCCACAACCCTAGTGATGGTCACTCCATCCCACTGCCTTTCCCTTCAGGAGGCACGCCTGTGCGCTTCACACACTCAGATGTCCCTCACGCATCCCCCACCATATGCTTCACCTATCACTGGGGTCCCTCACAACAGGGTCAACCTAACCTGGGGGTCCCTCATACCGCTCACACAATGGGTGCACCTCCGATGACCTCACAGCAAGCCATCCCACTTCTGACAGCATTTGTAGCAAAGGGGAGGGGCAGTCACCCCACCTGGCTTTAAACCCAGGTCTTTAGGGAACTAAACATGTGCTTTGAGTGCAACATGAAAGATATGGACTCCATGGTGTTGTGGCAAAAGTGTGTGTTTGATATCCTGGGGACCTGGGTTCAAGGCTGGGTGGGGTGAGTTCTCCTCCCCTTTGCTACAATTTTAAAACATAATACCCAACAACATATGTAAAATATAACAATTGCAGAGGTGTCTTCAGCCAGCAGGCAGACCAGTGGTTGCCGAGCTCTGTGTGTTTTTCACATTCGTATTAGCACCAGCAGAGAGGATATGGGTGAATGTGGGTAAAAGACCTGTGGAATGCAAGAGAGACAGTGCTGTTTAATAGTGCACTTCCTGTCTTTAATTAACCTACGTTTGATCTAGCGTGCAGCTGCTGATGTAGATTTAAAGACATACTAACACTAAGAGCTCATAAGTGAAATATTTCTAACAACAATTGCAGCAATTGCCTTCAGGCAGACCAGTGGTTACCCTTCTCTGCTGAGCTCTCAAAGCTAAGCAGCTGTGGGGCTGGTCACAGCTTGGAAGGGAGACCTCCTAGTTGCTGCAGGGAGGGTGGGTGGTGTGCAGCAAGCTATGTGTGTTTTTTACATTCAAATTAGCACCAGCAGAGAGGATATGGATGAATGTGGGTAAGAGCAGATATATGGAATGCTGGAGGGATAGTGCAGTGGTAGCACTGGAGAGTTCCATCCTCAAGGTTGCAAGTTCAAATCTCAGCCTGTTCAATAGCCCCCTTCCTGTCTTGAATTACCCTAACCCTAACGTTTGTTTGATCCAGCGTGCAGCTGCTGATGTATGTTTAAAAAAATACCAACACTAAGGGCTCATAAGTGAAATATGACCTCACGGCAAGCCATGCCACCTCTGACACCATTTGTACCAAATGGGAGGAGCAGTCACCCCGCCAGTCTTCGAACCCCAGTCTTCGGGGTACGAAATATGTGCCTTGACCGAAATGCCTTTGCGCCAGGGTCCTTGGTGTTGTGGTAAAAGTGCATGTTTTGTACCTGGGAGACCGGGGTTCGAAGCCAGGCGGGGCACAATCTTAAACCATCGTACCCAACACCACATGTGAAATAGAACAATTGCACAGGTGTCCTCAGCCAGCAGGCAGACCAGTGGTTACCCTACTCTGCTGAGCTCTCAAAGCTAAGCAGCTGTGGGGCTGGTCACAGCTTGGATGGGAGACCTTCTAGTTGCTGCAGGGAGGGTGGGTGGTGCAGCAGGTAGGGTGTGCTTTTCTCTCTAGCTCAAGAAAATAAAATGAATATGGGTAAAAGCAGAAGTGTAGACCACAGGAGGGATAGTGCAGTGGTAGCACTGGTAGCACTGGTAGCACTGGTAGCACTGGTAGCAGTGGTAGCACTGGTAGCAGTGGTAGCACTGGTAGCAGTGGTAGCAGTGGTAGCACTGGTAGCAGTGGTAGCACTGGTAGCAGTGGTAGCACTGGTAGCAGTGGTAGCACTGGTAGCAGTGGTAGCACTGGTAGCAGTGGTAGCACTGGTAGCAGTGGTAGCAGTGGTAGCACTGGTAGCACTGGTGCTCCCCATCCTCAAGGTTGAAAGTTCATATCCCTGCCTGTTCAATTAGTTAAAACAACAAAAGCAGCAGCAGCAGCAGCAGCAGCAGCAGCAGCAATATCTTTGTTTGATCCAGTGCACAGCAGCTGCTGATGTATGTTTAAAAAAATACCAACACTAAGGGCTCATAAGTGAAATATGACCTTACGGCAAGCCATGCCACCTCTGACACCATTTGTACCAAATGGGAGGAGCAGTCACCCCGCCTGGGTAAGGCAGCAACATCTCCCAGCCCAGGATCCCATCACTGTGCTGGGAGTAGTGTATTTTGTCTTGAGCTAGAGAGAAGAGCGCCCCCTACCTGCTGCACCACCCACCCTCCCTGCAGCAACTAGGAGGTCTCCCATCCAAGCTGTGACCAGCCCCACAGCTGCTTAGCTTTGAGAACTCAGCAGAGTAGGGTAACCACTGGTCTGCCTGCTGCCTGAAGATACCTGTGCAATTGTTCTATTTCACATATGGTGTTGGGTAAGATGGTTTAAGATTGCAACAAATGGGTCACCCCACCAGGCTTCGAACCCCAGTCTCCAGGGTACTAAACATGCACTTTTACCACAGCACCAAGGAGCCTGACTTTTTCACATTGCGGTCAAAGCACATGTTTCGTACCCCGGAGATTAGGGTTCGGAGCCTGGCGGGGTGACTGCTCCTCCCATTTGGTACAAATGGTGTCAGAGGTGGCATGGCTTGCCGTAAGGTCATATTTCACTTATGAGCCCTTAGTGTTGGTATTTTTTTAAACATACATCAGCAGCTGCTGTGCACTGGATCAAACAAAGATATTGCTGCTGCTGCTTTTGTTGTTTTAACTAATTATAAAGGGGAAGTGGACTATTGAACAGGCAGGGATATGAACTTTCAACCTTGAGGATGGGGAGCCCCAGTGCTACCACTGCACTATCCCTCCTGTGGTCTACACTTCTGCTTTTACCCATATTCATTTTATTTTCTTGAGCTAGAGAGAAAAACAGCTTTGAGAACTCAGCAGAGTAGGGTAACCACTGGTCTGCCTGCTGGCTGAAGATACCTGTGCAATTGTTCTATTTCACATATGGTGTTGGGTCAGATGGTTTAAGATTGCAACAAACGGGTCACCCCACCGGGCTTCGAACCCCGGTCTCCAGGGTACTAAACATGCACTTTTACCACAGCACCAAGGAGCCTGACTTTTTCACATTGCGGTCAAAGCACATGTTTCGTACCCCGTATTTGTTTGGCACTGTATCGCTTGTATTTTTACAATTTAGATGAGAAATCAACAATATACTATCTAAATATCCAACCACTTTAACTATTAACAGTGTACTGTAGGATTTATGTACTGTCTGTCAGTCAACTGACTAACGTTAGCCAACTAGCTTACGTCAGCTAGTTTCACGTTCTTGCTACGTGCTAACGTCATAACCCAACTTTTGCTCTCTTAAAATCCCGTTCCAAACCAGTATTTATAGAAGTTGCCTTCACCCCGTAGTCATATCTAATTAGGCACCTCTCTAATAAGGGAGGGAGTCATCGAGGCAGCTGCCTTCCGTTTGGAACAGAGCCCACATGTCTGCTTTTACCCACATTCATCCATATCCTCTCTGCTGGTGCTAATTTGAATGTGAAAAATACGCAGTAGAGAACACAACCGTAGCCCTGTAGCTATGGTAGGACAGGAACCAGCATCACTGCACCACTTTCAATGCGTTCACCCACTCCATTAGTCTTTATTCTATTGTTCTACCTGACACTAGCAACAAAGTGCAAAATTAGCCTATTGAACATACTGGGATTTGAACTGTCAACCTTGAGAGTGGGGAATGTCTAGTGCTAGCACTGCACTATCCCTCCTGCATTACATACATTGGCTTTTCCCCTATTCGTTCATACTCTTTCCACTTCTATTAGTCACAATTATACTTTTCTACTTGACACTAGCAACAAAGTGCATAGTTGGCAGCAACTTGGAAATCATAACCAGGGCAGAAACCAACTATTAGAGATTATGGTCTATATTTAACAAGGACTGCTCTCCTTTCTACCATAATGTGATGTGAGACATGAACTAATGACCTTCTGGACAACACGTCAGCACTCTCCCACTGGATCACCTCCCCACACTGAAGCTGAGCATGAGTTCAGTGCCTGAATCCAAGCGCGCGCGCGCACACACACACAAAGGGGGACAGGGCACCCTAATTAACTGATTGATGAATTGGTTGACATTTAATCCAGCCAAAAGTAGCCTAAACCTCATGAAGCCTCTCTTAATCACATCATACTATCATGTCTTGCCTTTATTTTCTTTGGGACAAAGTATTTCTACTCTACTATGTGATGTGCAGTGTTGGGGTCGTTACTCAAAATGAGTAATCCATTACATATTACTCACTAGCGTTAATGTTATACATTACTTTACTTCTTTACTCCTTATGAAAAGTAACTCCTTACATTCATACATTACTTTGCATTATTCAGCAACGGAGCAAAACACATAACAAATTCCTATTGCAATGAGCAAGATGTACAACAGGTTGTTCTTTCTTGCCCTTTGAAGAAAGCCGACTACACCAGTTGGTGAAAATTAGAAAAGCACTGCACAGGGTCATATCAGTATTGCACTGCTGGCAGGTTTAAGTGGTAAAAAAAAAAAAAAAAAAAAAAACAGCCAAAAGCCAAATATCTGTAAGTCGCTCTGGATAAGAGTTTCAGCTAAATGTAATGTAATGCATGAAAAGTCTTTCAAATCTTTCATCAGAGAATCAATTTGTATTAAGCTTCAGAACGAGACCATCTAGTCTGAATAGCCTCTTGACTGACGCTCTAGATGGGCCAGCTGTGTTAAGTTCAGTACAGTGTAGGCAAACTAGGCAATTGCCTAGGGCCCCCAGTTGAAAGGGGGCCCCCTCACCACAACTGGTTTGAACAGTAGCCACGGAAAGCAATAGCCTTTGCCGTTATGAAACCACATAGCCATGTCTTTTTCTCTCACAGTTCAGAGAATGTCTTGCCTTCTATACAGAACGCTGTCGAATTCTGCCGTGGTAGTAACCTAGAACTTAATGCCTCATAATTCAAATGTAAAATTATTACTCATGTAATCTATCATGACTGATTTGTGAATCATATCTTGTACAAAATGCAGGCCTGCACTAGGATTTTTAATAAATAAAAACTAGCTCACCATACCCAATTTTGTCCAAAATTCTATGCTGAAGTTTCTACATCCTCCTCAAAGTGATGACTCTGATGCCATTGATGATGAAGGCAGAGTGAAATTCTCTTATGGGGATGTTAATACTGCCCTCTCTCAGTATGATATAGTATGTTATCAAATAGCCTTGCATATTTCATGTTTTGTCTATGCTAGTCACTTCTATCCATTTCAGATTTTCAAATGTGTATGAATTAAGTACTAAGTTGTTGCACATATTTGTCGTTCTTATTTTTCCACCAGTGCCCTCAACGTCATCTCAAATTGATGAGGAAGACAAAGAGGAAGAAGACATGGCAGAGGCTTCATCCACAGTGTCGAGGCAGATTGAGTCCACACCACTTCCCAGCACCGATCCTACAAAGGGTACATCAAGCCATACAAGTACAACTGATGACCCAGTACAGTGGCCCAAAGTCCTAACAATCAGTGCTGTGAAATTTAAAAAAGGCCACTTTTTGAAAATCATTTTTTAAAGCAAGCTCACCATACCTTTAGTGCTCAGTTGTTACACTCCATGCATGCAAAATGTGCTATATAAATAAATGACTGTCTCTTAGTATGATAAAGTTTATTTTATGTGTGTATTTGTACACCCTGTGCAGTTTTGTGCATTGTGTGTGTTGGAAATATGTTCAATTGATACATTGCTTATGTTACATGTTATTTTCTTATCTTCTTATTAGATTTATCTTTTTGATGAAGCACAGGATACATTTTTAAATGTTATTTGCATATTTGGTGTTATAGTTTCTTGTTTTCATATTCAATGCAATTACACATTTTGTATACATACCATTTTTATTTCAAGTAAGTTAATGCCTATATACCATTTTTATTAAAGTGAAGTTAATGTTCAGTGTTCAGTGTTGTGTAAATGTAAATGACATATTGTATTATATGTTGTGTTTTTCATAGTGTATATACAAACATAATTTTTAAATAAAGATGACTATGAATCAATGAGTGTGTGATTCTCGGGGGGGGGGGGGGCCCTGGTTAAGTTTCATATATTTTTTATATGGAGGAAACGGTTAAGGTTAAAGACTTCCATGTCTGACTCCGACTTCAAATACTCTGTTGCTTTTGTGTCAACGTTGAAGGAGGCTGTATCTATCTCATTCTCATCAAAAGTAAACATCTCCTTCTCAGCGACAGCGTTGTATGGCGGCGGGTTTCTGATTCTGCTGCGCAACCGGCAAAACACGAACCGACACAATTCCCCACTGCTTCTCTCTTCTCCTCTTTCCTAAGCCATTGCACTTTAACTTCGGCAACGTCTCTCAACACATTAAAAACAATGAGCATATCTACACCCCCGAACGTTATGTTAGACGGCTTAGCCATTTCCCTGAATTTAACAACCACCGACAGTTGCGTGTGGACATGTCTCGACTATTGTGCAAGCGTGCACCTGAGGATTTTGGGGGAGGGTCAGGGAATCCGTCTCAGATATCTGTGGTCAGACTGTTCATTGGGGAAGTTTAGT
>CM050220.1:8747500-8755000 GCA_027475355.1 Coilia nasus | reverse complement strand
TGTTCTAGAGCTAGCTCACTAGATTTGACCCTCTGTATCCAGCCGGCCTGTGTCGTCTCATTCTACAGTGTTCTTGAGAGAGCGCACATTCTAGTGTGTGTTGTCATGGTGTGTGTACGAGTGTGTTGCTCTGGTGTGTAAGAGTGTGTTGCTCTGGTGTGAACGAGTGTGTTGCACTGGTGTGTATGACAGTGTGTGTTGCTCTGGTGTGTATGACTGTGTGTGTGTGTTGTTGCCCTAGCCTAGCATGCGTGTCAGTGTGTTATTAATGGCTGATCACTGCTGGTTTGGGCCAGTGCTTATTTGTGTGTGTGTGTGTGTGTGTGTGTGTGTGTGTTCTTATGTGCTTGTGTGTGCGTGTTCTTATGTGTGCGTGTGTGTGTGCTTGTGTGTGGGTGGGTGTGTGTTCTCATGTGCTTGTGTGTGTGTGCGTGGGTGTCATTATGAGGTCATTAGTGCAGATGGTCCTCATTAGACTTCTCTTTCCACACGTCACCCCCCAACACACACACACACACACACACACACACACACACACACACACTCACACACTCAGAGAAAGAGAGAGAGAAAGAGAGAGAGAGAGAAACACCTCAATCTCCTTCCTTATCACTCTCTCCTCACCCTTTATCAGTTTGTCTTGACTCTCCTGTCTTCCTATGTATTCATCCCCCTCTCTCCATTCTTCCTCTCAGCTCCCACACCTTTATTCTCACATAAGTCTTTCTTTCTTTCTCTTTCTTTCCTTTTGTCTCTCTTTCTTTCTCTCTCCTTCCTCCCTCCAATCTCTCTTATCCCTTTTTCTTCACTCTTTCCTCTTCCTCTCCCTTTACTCCCCCACCCCTCTGTTTCTCTCTCCTCATCCCTTCCTCTCTCTCTCTCTCTCTCTGTCTCTATCTCTCTCTCTCTCCTCATCCCTTCCTCTATCTCTCTCTCTTTCTCTCTCTATCTCTCTCTTATTTTCTCTTCCTCTATCTCTGTCTCTCTTTCCTCATCCCTTCCTCTCTGTCTCTCTCTCTTTCTGTTCCTCTCTCTCTCTCTCTCTCTGTCCCCATTCTTTCCTCTCTCTCTCTCTGTCTCTCTCTCTCTCCCCATCCCTTTCTCTCTCTTCCTCCATTAGAGCTGATGAATGGGCTGAGAGGCCACCATGGCGTAGGGTCACAAGGGTGAGGATGAGGATGGATCGGCCTTTCTCTCTCTCTCTCTCACACACACCACATAACGCACACTCGCAACACATAACACACACACGCACCACATAACACATAACACACACACACACACACACACACACACACACACACACACACACACACACACACCATGACGTAGGGTCACAGGGGTGAGTATGAGGATGGATCGCTCTCTTTAACTTCTCAGCTGGACCACACCTCTTCTATCACTCTTTAACACACACACACACACATTACACACACACACACACACACACACACACACAATGTACAACACATGCACCACACAACACACACACACACACACTGCAAACACACACACAAAACACACAACACAAACACACACACACACACACACACTCGCAACACATACACACACACTCACACACACACACAACACAGACACACACACTCACAAACACACACGCCCCCAACACAACACAACACAATAAAATATTAGATGAGAAATAATGATGAAGATCTTTCTGTGTTTTACCACTTACCATTAACTATCTCGATTATAGAGGAAACATGTTGTAGATCTGCAAATGTTTTTTGTAATATTGACCAACAGTTTTGATTTCAGTTAAAATTCTAACAGCCCCATAGTAGTGTCTCATAAAGTGATGCTTAGCTTATCCTTGGTTGAAATGCATTAGACTGGAAGATACAAACTTCTTAAACTTACAATACAAACTTCTTCAATTACCTTCTTATAATCTTAGATATGATTAGATTTCACTCTATGTACTAGCAAAAGTGATATCAGACCTGATAGACCTGAACCTGAACCATTCAATGATTCGTACACACCCATAGCTGCTACTGGTAATCTTATTTTTATTCCCCTCACTGAAAGACAGATTAGAATGGAAACAGAAATAGAATTTTGATTTAGATTTCAGAACTAGAATAAAGTGTTCCGTTCTCATGGCCCTGGACAGATCGTCAGCAGTAGTATTCCCATCTGGTTAACGTTTTTTCTGGGACATAGGTGCCAACCCATTACACCGGTGCGGTTTCTTACTGCAAACTAAAAGGATCTCTTGGTTCACTGGATTCCCGACCCTGGAACATTCTGACTGCATTTTGCAGATGGCGGAAAGAAATTTTTGGTCCTTTCTATGATATGATTGATGACAGTGAGAACTTAACCTCCTAGCGCACCAGGTTTTGAACTCGGTTGTTGGCATCGACGTAACTTAATAAGTAATGCATATTCTTTTCTTTTTCTTTCAAAACACATTAATCTCTGTTTCGGTCTGTATTTAATTCCAGAAATGTTGTTGTGTCATTCCGTTCTGTATTCGCTGTCTAAATTGACAAGATGAGTCTGCTGAGCTATAGTCATCTGTTGAGAGAAACATCTGTGTAGCAATAGTAACCGATGTCGCTGTTGTTGTTTTTGTTTTGGCTGGAAGGCAGCGTACAGCGCGATTGATCGGAGGAGGTCTGAGAACTGCTCCCTGGGGGATACCGCATGTCATCACCACTTTATCAAACTCAGAGCTGCTAATGGTGGCACACACACACACACATACAATCTCTCTCTCTCTCTCTCTCTCACACACACACGCACACACACTAACACACACACACAGACGCATGTGTGCACGCACACACACACACACTGCAGAGGAGACCCTGTAGTTTTTAAGATATATATTTATGACATTCTTGGGAGATTATATTATAATGTTTACATGACATTATTACATGGGAGTCACATTTTTGAGTATATTTGCATTTAAAGACTAAAGTCAGACCAGATTTGGCATCAAATAACCCACTCTGCAAAGTAGTGGGGTGTAAAATAACCTCAAAGAACTCGTTTTAAAGAGTGTGTGTGTTTGAGGGGGGCACCAATAATCATAGACTGACAGACTGGTTTCTGTGTCTCTATTACCTGCTCAGCAGGTGGGACTCACAAAAGAAAACTACAGCTTAGAGAGGCATAGGTCAAAGGTCAAGTTTATGGCCCAGTAAACTTCCACCATTACAGTTACAGCCTAACACATTAACACACACTACTTAAGTTCTTTAATCACACAACACAGATACACATACTAATTAACACTCCTACACAAGCACACACACACACACACACACACACCCACACACACACATACATGCACGCATACACATGCACACACAGTACTGCTGTGCACACATAGACACATGCACTGCTCTGCACACAAACACAAACGTGCACATATGCAGATGCACACATACACAAAGACACACAGGATCACACATATCATACAGGCACATTCCCCCAAACACACAGAGACACACACAGATACACACACAGGCACACACACATACTTACACACATACTTACACAACCACATGCTCTGTATCTCCCATGCCCCAGGTCTTGGCTGGGTTATGTGCAGTGACACACACACACACACACACACACACACACACACACACACACACACACACACACGGGGGCGGAGGGGTATCTGGAAGCTGTTTACACCCTTACCTGACCCATGATGGGAGTGTAGAACTGGGCCATGGTCCAACAGAACCAGACTAAAGACAGAGCCAGTGGAAACACACATGCAGCCTGACCCACAAAGCCCCAGAGATCTGAGCTGACCCAGAAAGCTCACGGGATGGTAGCTGCACACACACACACAAGTGCTCAAAAACACCACTGCACAGACATCACTGTATAGACACAACACATCCAACTTTGGGAACTAAGAATTCTATAAACACATGAAACACACAAAAAACACACACATATTCATGGAGATATATTTCACCAATTTACCCTCGGTAATGGATGGTGCCAGACCGGGATGTTGAAAAATGTCCACTTCCTCCTGGGTACTTCCTGTGACAGGTGGAATTTTTCTTTACTCAAAGTTGCCCTGAGGTATCACTATGATTTGAGTGAGGGCAGAAAAAAACACACACTGCTGCACATACAATCCTCCATTTTGAAGAAAATGACAACCAGTTCTTCTTGGCTGGGCAGGGTGGGAATTTTCAGCAAGTACAACTGAAATTGTCAATATTCAAAATGGTGGCATGTTGTTAAGATTGAAATTTGTAGCCCCCCTCTGCAATTGTCTCCTCTCTTGAGACTGGTTGTCAAATCGAACCAATCACAAACGTTTCCGACATCAGGACAATGTTGAGTAAAGAAACTTCACACCTACCTTCCAGTCATCCATTTCCTGTTATCCACTTCCTGTTGTCCATTTCCTGTTGATCACTTCCTGTCATCTACTTCCTGTGGTCCCTGCATGAGGCTCTCTAAATGTTCTCTAAATGTTGGTTCTCTAAGGTACCTGCTGCTATAAAGCTGTTATAGGTTTCAGACTGAGGTGTTGTTCACTGAGCTGAGAGGTATAAACATTGCTATGCATGCGTGTGTGTGTATGTGTGTATGTGTGTACATGGGTGCGTGTGTGTGTGTGTGTGAGTGTGTGTGTGGGGGAGGGGTGGGGGTGGTGGTAGAGTGAGTGTGTGTCTTTCCTATGTATGCTCAGGTGTCGGCCTGAACCAGATGTTGTCTGTCAGATAGGGGGCCCATGGTGAGATGTATATCCTGAGGGATTTATGCTGTGTGTGTGTGTGTGTGTGTGTGTGTGTTATGCTAGGTCTCTATGCAGCGTCTGTTTCGGAACATTTGTATGCTGGTTGTGTTTGTGTGTGTCCTGAGTGTGTAAGGATGTGTGTGTGTCCTAGGTGTGTGTGTGTGTGTGTGTGCTCAGCATAATGCTGATTGGTGTCTTTCCTTGTCTGACCTACATATGGGTGTTACCCAGAATGCTTTTCTCTGCAGACGGACACAGGATAACGGGTACCTGGGTTTATTTATTTATGACAGCAGCCATACACTGGTTCCTCATCATGGTTGCCAAAACCAACAACCAACTTTTACACTGGAAACGCTGATGATGGGCTAAGACTGGAAGCATGTGTTTCCTAATTTTCTGCACGGCCTGTATTGTTTTCGGTTTATTCATCCAATACAGCTTTATGAACTATTTGTTTGGTGACAGGGCGATCGATGACAGGCGAAACAGTGCTTGTTTGCTGATTGGATTGGCTGATGGATAAAGTATGGAGTATGTGTGTGGTGATTGGCCGATGGATAAAAGGTGAACTGGTAATTGCTTGGTGATTGGGCAATAGCTGACAGCAGTGGTTACATTGGCTTTTGTAAGGAGGGAGAGCCCTTTTTTACTTGCAGTGGTTAATATCTCACTCTATTGTATTACTATAAATACTGTAGCAGAGGGAGCTCAGCTCCGGCTGACTGTATTGCTGAGGTGAGGAGGCGGAGCTGAGCTCTGGGAGGGCTCTGGCCCAATTTAAACTCTGGATGAACCAGTAGCTATTTGAAATATACGTAAAGTGTAAATTGGATGTGTGTTTTGGGTAATACTTTCTATGAGGCTTGTATTCACACATAAACAAATTCATAAAGGCTTATAATGCATTCATAAAGTATTTTAAGTATTCATAACTACTTATACACATATGCATATACTCCTGACTGTACTCCTAGGGCATTATAATGCTACGTCATAAGCCCTATTCCAACTTTAAGTGACAGGGCATTCTGGGTTATAAAGCTATACCTGCCTTACGAACGCAGTCATGAGTATGTATAAATAATTATAACTACTAATTTCAACCATTATTAAGCTTTATAAAGGCATTATAACCCTTTAGAAATGTGTTAATAGACTTTAATGAATTATAAAGTCTTTATAAATGTGTTTATAGAGTCTTATACAAGCTTCGTAGAAAGTGTTACCGTGTTTTGCAGGTAGTTGGTGTGTGAGAGCTGTGCGATGTGTAACATCCCTTTGCTGTGGTTCATAAATCTTCAGCACATACACCTGTGGGGAGTGTTAGTAAACTACCACATGTGTGTGTCTTTGTGTGTGTGTGTGTGCTGAGTGTGTGTATGCTGAGTGTGCTGGGTTGTGTGGCTATCTTGAGTGGATCTGAGGACTGTGTTTTTTTTTTGTTTGTTGGGGTGTGCGGGTGTCCTGTGTGTGTGTGTGTGTGTGTGTGTGTATGTGTGTTTGTGTGTGTGTGTGTGTGTGATGTGTGCAGGCATATATTCTCTTTCAGATTAGAGGAGAGCTCTTAGTTTATCTGCCACAGGGCACAAAGTTACCATGGAGACAACCAGAGAGAAAGAGAGAGAGAGAAAGAGAGAGAAAGAAAAGAGGAGGAGTGTAAAGAAATGAGATGAGCCAGACTGTAAGGCACTACAGTAGAGCACCTGGCATCTGGAAAGCCAATTAGAGACCTCAGGCCACACACACACACATGCACACACACATGCGCACATGCATACACACAAACACACATGCACACGCACACACACACCTACCAATATTAGAGACTTCAGAGATAGAGAGACTACATTCATACCCACACAGTTCTCAAACACACACACACACACACACCTTACTAACACACCTACCAATATTAGAGACTTCAGACCACACAAATACACACACATACACACACAAACACACTTTACCAACACAACCAATGTACATAACAATCTGCATTCACACACACACAGTACTCAAACACAGACACACACATACACACATACGCACATACTGTAGACATAGGCATAGTAATGTCAACAATCAAGTTATGATACGTTAGTCAAGTTATGTATTGAGACAAACTCCAACACAGTCAGGACACCCAACACACCACACCAACACACTATATCAACATTAGAGACTCCAGTCCAGACCACACACACATACACACACACACACACACACACACACACACACACACACACACACACACACACACACACACAGAACAGTGGATCAGGGAACAGAGAGAGAGAGTGTTTTCACTGACTACCATGACTAACTGACCACCTACAAAAACCTGACAGCTACGATGAAGAATGACACGCACACATTGTGAAAACACACACACACACACACACACACACACACCAAACACACACACACTGCAAAAATACACATACACAGACTGCAAAACACACACACATGCACACACACACACACACACACACACACACACACACACACAGGAGTAAGTCTGTAAATGAGGGGAAGCATTGTCACAGGGAGTGTGTGAGTGACAGAAAGAGGAGAATCCATATGTGAGGAGTGTTTTCCATGGTCAAGGTCATGACCTGTGAATGTCAAGTGTGTGTGTGTGTGTGTGTTTGTGTGTGTGTGTGTGTCAGAGAGAGAGAGACAGAGGGGTCCATAAGTGTGAGTTCATGTTTGGTTCTGTAGAGACAGAGGTTTTGCATTCACAATGA
>CM050220.1:8710000-8742500 GCA_027475355.1 Coilia nasus | reverse complement strand
ATACGAGCAGTTGGCTTCGGAGTTAGATCTGATTGGCCTGATCTCAACGATCTTTGTAATTGGACTGGTGTTAACCTACAGTGGTCGCAAGCAGGAGTAACCGACGTTGCTCCCTCGGAAACTATGATAAAGGACAGCAGCGTCACCGTGAGCGCGGCTATACTGGAGGACGGCCTACAACGCGTGCTCATTCCAGCATGCATGCGCGCTTCCCTGTTATCAGTCAAAAATCATCAGCGCCAGATACACTGGACTGGACTTAAACTTAAGGGAAAGCTAGCTTGTATTTCGTCAGCAGATCATTCTGTTTCCCATACTGTGTTTCAAAACGTTTCAATTGATGAGGATATCCAGACTTTTACAGTTAAGAGTAGACTCCAAGTATTACCAACTCGGTTAAATTTGTAAGTGTGGTATTCTAACTCATTCACACCCTTTTGTATTCACCATGGACAAGACGAGGTTGTTGAATCTATGTCACATGTACTGAACGGCTGTACTTTTTATAAGGAGATGTATATATCCAGGCATGATAGAATTGTGAACATCTTATTAGAACAACTACCATCTGTTTGTCTTCCCTCAGTTACAATTCATGCTAGTTGTGTTGTTAAACCTCAGATGTTTGCTCTGCATCAGACCTTGACTGTATTTTCTGATATAAATGCCACTAAACCAGATATTACCATCATTGATGAGACTAATAGAAATGTCTTAATTTTGGAAGTAGGCTGCTGTTTTGATCCTTATCTGGAAGAGACCTACTTAGAAAAACGTGTTAAGTATCAACCGCTTGTGCAAAAAATCAGCGATCTTGGTTACAACTGCCAGTATTTCGTGTTTATATTTGGCAGCCTTGGCCATGTGCACAGGCTGGTCACCAGGGGGCTTAGGATGGTTGGCTTTTCAAAAAACAAATGCAAATGCAAATGCATCTAGCCAAATACTGTTCAGTGTCATCAATAATCGGAAGTCGCCATATTTGGCGTAGAAGGTGCTGTGTGTATCCATAAGATTCCATGAACTCTGTTATGGACTGCTACTTTTATCAGTGTCGTGGTCACTAAACTGAATCACGCCTGAGCAACTTTCGCAACTGCCAAATTTGTGTCTGTGTATTTATTATGAATTGTGGACACAAATAAAGAAGCAAAATGTGTGCTTGTGACACAGTATACTGTTGGTGATGACAGACAAATACAGCCACAAATACACATACACAGACACACACGACGCACGCACACACACACACATACGCACACACGCACACACACATTCCCACCCACACTGAGCTGCTGACAGCTACTAATGTCAAATACTTCCGTTACATGTCCAACTGCAGTCAGGGCACACATGTCAAACAAAGACTTCACACACACACATCCCTCCCCTGCCCCCCCCCCACACACACACATATACATCATACACACACACACATGTGCTCATGTCAGATGTACTTCAATTCCATTTGATTATTTACTTGTCGCTCAAAGTTTCCTCCAAAGTTAGATAGTGTGTATGTGTGCGTGTGTGTGTTTTTGCACATCTGTGTGTGTGTGTGTGTGTGTTGTGTGTGTGTGTGTGTGTGTTAAAACCTTTTACTGCTGTTTTGGGGAGGAAGAGTATCATTTATAAATGCTTTTCTATCTTACTATTTGAGTTGTGTTTGTGTTGCATGTTTATGTGTTTATGCTGTGTTTCCGAGTTAATGTTGTGTGTTGATGTGTCAGTGTTAAGATTATGTGTTTATGGCCATGTGCATTTGTGCTGTATTTGTGTGTATGTTTGTGTGTTAATATGTGTGTGTGCTGTATTTGTGTGTAAGTTGTGTGTTCATGTGTTTATGTTTGTGTGTTAACACACATATGTGTGTGTGTTGTATTTGTGTATATGTTGTGTGTTTATGTGTTTGTGTTGTATTTGTGTGTACAGTATGGTTGTGTTTTTTGTGTGTGTTGTAGTCTGCTTTACATTATGCATTGACTGATAACCGCGAGTGTAAAATGGGTAAAGTAAAAATTTGTCAAATTATTACTTGGCAAATATTTGATCCCTTGTTTTAATGTGAAGAATTAATATGATAATATGTGCTTGGTGTGGTTGGAAAGCTGAGATTCTGCACTTTCCTCTAATGTGCGTGCCTTATCTATCCGTTCACGGGTTCGCGAGTAATTTCGACGAGAGTCATGCCTGTGCAAAGCCTAATATGAAGGATTTTGGCTAATTTTTAAATATCGATATCTCGCCAATACTTGATCACAAAAATAAGAGGGAGGTCACGTTGTGAAGCCCTGGTTCTGCTGTTTTGTTTGGTATAAGTGCTGTCTCCGTTCCGGAGTAATTCAACATTTTGTGTCCATCGGGCCCATAGGTTTAATGTGTTTGTGCTGTATTCGTGTGTTTGTGTGTTTGTGCTGTATTTGTGTGTATACTGTATGTTGTGTGTTCATGTGTTTGTCTTGTATTTGTGTGTATGTTTGTGTTGCATTTGTGTATGTGTGTTAATGTGTTTGTGTTGCATTTGTGAGTATGCTTGTGTGTTAATGTGTGTGTGTTGTATTTGTGTGTGTTTGTGTGTTAATGTGTGTGTGGTGTATTTGTGTATATGTTTGTGTTGTATTTGTGTTCATGTTTGTGTGTTAATATGTTTGTGTTGTATTTATGTATACATGTTGTACTTGTGTTGATGTTTGTGTGTTAATGTGTTTGTGTTGTATTTATGTATAAATGTTGTACTTGTGTGTATGTCTGTGTGTGTTGTGTTTGGGGTTATGTTTGTGTTAATGTGTTTCTGCTGTGTTTGAGTGTATGCTGTGGTGTTGTCTTTGTGTTTATATTTTGTTGATGTGTTTATTTGAAGTTTTGTTTTCCCATTTCCCCTGCTTCCAATAAACCATCAAACATGACTTCCTGGAACCAGGCCTTTTATACAGGGTGTTACAAACACATAAACACATACACACACACACACACACACAGACACACACAGGGAAGCACACACTCACTCACACACACACACACACACACACACACAGGGAAGCACACACTCACTCACACACTCACACACTCACACACACACACACAGGGAAGCACACACTCAATCACTCACTCACACATACACAGGTGCGCATGCATAAAAGCACACACACACACACACACACACTCTCTCACACACACGCACATACAAACATACACACACACATATGCATGGATGCACACACACACCTACACACACACACACACACACACACACACACACACACACACACACACACACACACACACACACACACACACAATGCCTTGAAGGACTATGTAGGAAATTACAATGTTTGGCATTGTAAACTAGAGTATGTGCAATTAGAAATAATTAGATATGTTTACCATTATAAATAAACATTTTTGCCACTGTAAATAATTACACATATTTGCCTCGGTAAACAATTAGAGAAGTATGCCAGGGACCTGCAGTCATATTCCCATACCTGAACGTTTTAGTCAATTAAATACAAATACATTAACATCAGACACACACACACACACACACACGGCCACAAACACACCACTACAGATACACCACTACATTAACATCTCTCTGTGAAATTACTTTAAACACATACACACACACACACACACACACCCTGCTGTGACAGTGATGACAGGGCAGTACCAAACCTGCTTGACAGCTGGTTGTCACACACACACACACACACACACACACACACACACGCAGAACAACAACTTGCAAACATCTTATTGTTTACTACATATCCCCCCACCACCAGCACAACAGACACACAAACCACAACACATCCATACATCACTTCAGGGAACAACAACACACATCAGTAAGATGCTCACCCACAAACGTACTCACACACTTCAGACCAACTTCAGACAAATAAATGCAAACCACCTGCAGATACACAAATATGTCTGTGAAGGTGTCTGTGTGTGTGTGTGTACTTGTGTGAGTGCGTAAGTGTGACTGACCTCAGTATGCAGATGACGAAAACACAAACCAGCAGTCATGAAGTGTTTGTGTGTGTGTGTGTGCACTGGCCCGCTTGGTGTCTATGTGTATGTGTGTGTGTGTTTCTGTGTGTGTATTTGTGGACACAAAGAGGAATCTGCTGACAGACTTACTGTACTGCAAGCAGTCATATCAGAGCAGTTGCTCAATGCTGTAGGCATGAGGCATGTGTGTGTGTGTGTGTGTGTGTGTGTGTGTGTGTGTGTGTGTGTGTGTGTGCTTTTAGCAATCTGGGCTGAGTATGTAGGCTGCTTCTTGAGCACAGCCCCTCTTGGCTTCATTCACACACACAGACTCAAAAACACTCACACACACAGACTTAAAAACACTCACACACACATACACACACACAGACTCAAAAACACTCACACACACATGCGTGCGCACACACATTCACACACACAGGCTCAAAAACACTAACACACACATGTGCACACACACTCACACACACCCACACACACACACATACACAGACTCAAAAACACTCACACACACACATGCGCACACACACACATACACAGACTCAAAAACACACACACACGTGCACACACACACACGCAGTGTTTGGGGATGAGTTTATTGGGTGGTGTCTTATTCCGCTCATTTCTTCTTCACTTATCCGCTTGACCTCGTTTCACTCCAGTCTGTCTATTCTCTGTCTCTTTCTTTCTCTTTCTCTCTTTCTCTGTCTCTCTCTTTCTTTCTCTCTCTCTCTCTCTTTCTCTCTCTCTCTCTCTCACACACACACTCTCTCTCTCTGTCTCTCTCTCGCTCTCACACTCTCAAACACACACACACACACTCTCTCTGACACACACACACAGACACACTCTATCTCTCTCTCACACACACACACACTCTCTCTCTCACACACACACACTCTCTCTCTCTCATGCCCACACACACACTCTCTCTCTTTCTCTCTCTCTCTCTTCCTCTCTCTCTTTCTCACACACACATACACACACTCTCTGTCTCTCCTTAAACGTTTCTCTCTTTCTCTCTCTGTCTTAGTCTCTGTCTCTCTGTCTCTCTCTCTAAACCACACCCACTCTCTGTCTCTCCCTAAATCTCTCTCACGTTCAGTGTCTAACCCCTCTGTATCAATTTATCAGCTTAATGACCTGAGCTATTTTTCTCACACTCTCTTTATCTCTCTCTCTCCCTCCCTAACTCACACACTCTCCTTCCCTCTCTCACTCTCTCTCTATCTTTCCTTGCTCTCTCTCACTCTCCCTCCCTCTCTAACTCTTTCTCTGTCCCTCAATCTCTAACCCTCTCTCTCTATCTCTCCCTCTCTCAATCACAGTGTCCCTCTCACTCTCTCTCCCTCTATCTTTCCTTGCTCTCTCTCACTCTCCCTCCCTCTCTAACTCTATCTCTGTCCCTCAATCTCTAACTCTCTCTCTATCTCTCCCTGTCTCAATCACACACTGTCCCTCTCACTCTCTCTCCCTCTCTCTCCTTCACACACTCTCCCTAAATCTCTCTTCATTCCAACGCCTCTATTTATCTCCCTAATGACCTTATCTCTCTCTCTCTCTCTCACACACACACATACACAGTCCCTCTCTATCTGTTTATCTGCTTAATGACTTCACCTCCTTCTCTCCCTCCTTCCCTCCCATCCTTCTCCACCTCCTTTCCTCCTTCAGTCCTCTCTCCCTCCCTCTCTTTTTCTCTTCTTCCTCCTTTCCTCTCTCTCTCTCTCCCCCTCCTTCTCTTCCTTCATCTCTTTGCCTCCTTCAGTCTCCCCCCGTCTCTGTCTTTCTCTCTTTCAGTCTCTCTCTCTCTCCACCCCCCTCCCTCTGTCACCTACTTGTGGAGTTTGTGCAGGTGTGTGTTATCCTTTTCAAGTGACATCATGACGCATTTTGCTATGGAATTGTGACAAGCTGTGAGTGTAAGTGTGTGAAAACAACCTGTATCCTCTCTGTCTTTCCTTCTCTCTCTCTGTGTTTCTGTGTGTGTGGTTGTGTTTTCAAGTCTGGCCCTATTTAAACTCTCATCCTTTACTTCTATTAAATGTATGTAGTATGTTTGTGTATGTGTGTGTATTTGAGCATGTATTGTTAATGTTGCTTGTATATTTCTATATAGCTATATATTTCATGTGTGTGTGTGTGTTAGTGTGTGTGTGTCTATTAGGGGGTGGGGGATAAGTGTGTGTGCGTGCGGTTGTCTGAGTGTGTGGCAGTGAGGTTGAAGAGTAACACCAAAATGACAAGGTGTTGAAACCAGCATAGGCTTTTCTTACCCCAGGCCCTAACCTCTAGCATAGCGCAGCACATGTCAAAACACACACACACACACACACACACACAGCACATGTCAAACAGAATCTCACAGCACACAGGGGAAGACTGCCGTAATCCCCTGTCATTCATTAGAGAAAAGGAGCTGCTGCCGCCAAACTCCATGCTCAAAACATGACAGACTTTCATCTGCGCTTTGCCCCTCACAGACCTATAGACAGTTGGCCAGTCTTTACAGGCCAGACCTGAAGCGCTTCAGCTCCAAAGTCACCACATCAGTCAGCTGATCCATGACCTCTACCTTTCAATTATTAGCAATGTCAACACAAATGTTCAAGTCGTGACATGTCGACCTTGAACTTGGAAAGTGCTTTGAAACCATTGAGAGAGAGAGAGAGAAAAAAGCACCAGTCTTTATATTATTCGTATTAATGCACTGCAATTGGCAACAGCTGGTCGGGGCTCCTGCAGCTGAGAGTTTCGTCTCATGTGTGTTTGTGTTCTTTCTCCTGACTTGAAAAGACTGAGAGCTGAGCTCAGTCTCGGAGAGTCAGGTCCCTCCTCCTCCCGCGCAGAGCGAACGTATCCGCGCGCACCGCCAGCTGGAAGTTCCACTCCAGTCCCCCCACCAGCCCACAGATCCGCTAACCGCTGGAGCCTGGGGTATGAGACAGACGCGTCGCCTATTCCCTCTCCACAGCCCTTTTTTCATTCGGGATCTACATTAACCCTTCGAACGGTCCAGCTAATACAAACCCTATGACTGGTTCTCTGTGGATTTATCCTGCAACTGTAACAGGGAGACGAACTTAACTTCGAAACCCTTGGATTTATGAATGAAAACACCTGCATAGTGGTACAACTGCGATCTGTATTCCCTCTAAGGATATTTTTGGTTATTTGAAAGTTTTGCCATCAGGAGAGAAGCAATGCGTCCGTAAGGGACGGGAGATGGGTCATGCTGTGCTGTGACATGCATCGACTCAACCCGGTCAGACTGTGAAGGTGAGTTTGGGGTAAAGTAATGAATGGAAATAGATGCAGAAATGAAGCGCTGCGTTTCTTCACTCTTTTTTTGGCAAATTAAAAATGCAACGGAATTGTGGGAAGCTAAAGCCAAACGGCATGCCTTTGAAGAATGTCCAGCTAGATGTGTTTCTGCTTAGACAGGAGCTTTCATCGTGACTCAACTGGATGACTAATTAGTGCGTGCTTTAGCTCGGCCTAGTTAGGTCACTTAGTGTATTTAATTTCCTTTCACGGTTCCTCTGCTGTTTCTGATGTGCTGTTGCAGTGGAGCCAGCGAAAGCTTCACTGAATTCATACTATAGAGAAGACTTTCTACACCGTGTCAAGGCAGCGCGCAATAACTATAGGCACTGTTTTTTTTTTTCAACGCGTTCTTTTGCGATGAGGGAAGGAAAGTGACCTTATAGTGCCTGTGTATATACTTTCAATTTACGTGTTAATAGTGCCTTAAACCCGTTCTGGCTGTAACAGTAAAGTTCTTTTTGTTGCTGCAGCGAAAGGCTGTTTAAAGCGCTGAATTCGGTGGAGAACGAGAATGGACCGTCCTGCTGATCGCGTGCAGCTGTTGCTGCTGCTCGTGCAGCTGGCTCTGATGCTCTCGAGGCCGGGGGAGGCTTGCCCGCGACCTTGCTCGTGCCAACAGCCCGGAGAGGTGCACTGCACGTTTCGCTCCCTGATGGCCATCCCTGCGGGGTTACCGCGGCAGGTGGAGCGCATGAACT
This sequence comes from Coilia nasus, assembly GCA_027475355.1. Taxonomy (NCBI): domain Eukaryota; kingdom Metazoa; phylum Chordata; class Actinopteri; order Clupeiformes; family Engraulidae; genus Coilia; species Coilia nasus. The sequence continues at coordinate 8,734,461 of CM050220.1, read as the reverse complement.
TGGGGTAAGTCTGTCTGTCGCCAATCAGTCACCAGCTGGGATCCCAGGGGTCCTTACACGTGTGTGTGTGTGTGTGTGTGTGCGTTTGTGTGGGTGTGTTGACTGGAGGCTTGTGTGACACATATATGAGTTAAGCATTTGTTATGTTGTTACCCTTTAGCCTCCAAAGTGTTGTAACTGACCTCTTAGTTCTGAACTGAAAATGCCTTTTGGATAAAAGGTGAAACATCTTCAAGCTCCAAAAAGAAGCCCATTTGTTTACAACTTAGCTCCTTTGACTACAATGACCTGGACGAATGAGAATCTACACAGACACTGTAGCTGATACCACAGAAAATGACCTCACACTCTATACTGTCCATGCTGAAAATTAGACAAAGATGAGACCCTACTGTAATTGACGCTACTGTCAATAGCACACTACAGTAAATAAAATACAACACACTGTAACTGACAACATTGTAAATTACATCATGTTATGACTACTGTAAATTAGACACATAGTAACTGACTTCACAATTAGTCACACTGTAACTGACACTACTGTAAGTTAGACACAATGTAACAGACTGCTGTAAGTTAGACACAATGTAACTGATGCTACTATAAGTTAGACACACTGTAACTGATGCTACTGTAAAAAGGAGACTACTGTAAACCAGATAGAGCACAGTGTAACTGGTGGTGTTGTCCTCTCTGGCCAGGTTTAACTCCATCAGGAGGATCACAGACTCCTCTCTGGCCGGCCTCAGGAAGCTTGAATTGCTCATGATCCACGGGAATGACATCCACAACATTCCTGATGGTGCATTCCGAGATCTCAACTCACTGCAGGTAACATTTACAGCATCTCGCATCACTGCACATGACATTCCCGATAGGGCATTCCGAGACCCAGCACCAGCCCACATACTATTGCCAATGGGGCATTCTGAGATCATGGAAATCGTGGAAATATTATACAGTATGGGTGCTGCTTCTTATACTCTTATACCCTACAAAGCCAAAAGGCAGCATATTTTGTCAGACTAAGTGTAGACTGGAAATGGACTTTATAAAAACCTCCTTTGTCTTATGACTAAATCTCTTGCGTCTTCCTATTTAAAAAGTACTTAAAAGCATCACCACTATTATACCTAAAACATATTGAACTGGGCAGTGTAACAACTTTAAACACATTTTTCTCAGTTTCCATGTTCACATAGTTACTGCACTTTGCCTTTGCAGAACAGTTCTGCATATACATAATGACTAGTATTTAGACAGCAGCCATAGGAAAGCGAACTTTTCCGAACTTGTACGGAGGCAGTGGGAGAGCTTTTAAAAATTTCCTCTCTCCTGGACTTTCTGATCAAGACCAATCTACAGTAAGCTCAATTTAAGATGTGAAGATATTCTAGTGTTTTCCTCCTGTCTATTCTCATCTTACATGAAGTGATATTCTCACTTACAAAAAACAGGTGGCATGCCAATAAGTGCAGTTTTTTTCCGGTCATAAGACAGAGAGAAAGACATTTTCAAGACGGGAATTTTTCTTTCGGGTACAGAAGTGCATATGTGTTTAGTCAAAATTCTCTGAGCTACACACAAGTTATTATTGAATTTATATTGAATCTATACTCTGGAGTATGTGGCTGGCTGCTTCAGTATTGACTGTGACAGTGCCTGAGAGTTGTAGGGCTCAGGTCACATTTAACCATGTGTGCATCTCTGAGCTCAAGAACATGTGTTTCATCCCTGTGGGGTAATTGTGATAAAAGGGACATGTGTTTCATCCCAGAAATTGTTTGCCTAAACAAAGCTAACCGCACAGAGCCAGAGCACCTGGACACATGACCACAGCAGCTGTGGGATTAGGTTGTCAGGAAGTCTGCTGGCATTGTTTGTAACCATACTGGACTTTGCATCCATCTAATATCCACCTCTCTCGTTCTCTTTCACACACACACACACACACACCCTCCCTGTCTCTCTCTCTCTCTCTCTCTCACACACACACACACTCCCTGTCTCTCTGTCTTTTTCTCTCTGTCTCTGTCTTTCTCTCTCTCTCTCTCTCTCCCTCACACACACACACACACACCCACACACACACATACTCACACACTCCCTGCCTCACCTCACCTCATCCAGATGCTGAAGCTGAGCTACAACAAGCTGCGTGAACTGGGCCGTGGGGCTCTGCACGGTCTCTGGAGCCTGACCCGCCTCCACCTGGACCACAACCGGCTGGAGGTGCTGCACCCCGACACCTTCCAGGGCCTGACGGGCCTGCGTCTGCTGCAGCTGGAGGGCAACCGTCTCCAGCAGCTGCACCCCCACACCTTCTGCACCTTCTCGCTGCTGGGCCACTTCCCCCTGTCCACCCTCCGCCACCTGCACCTGGCCGACAACGCCCTGCGCACCTTGCCCCACGCACTCCTGCAGGCTGCGCCGCACCTGGAGACCCTCACGCTGCACGGCAACCCCTGGACCTGCGACTGCCAGCTGAGCTGGTTCAGGGCCTGGAGCCAGAGATCCCCAGGTGAGTACAGTCATCCCCAGGTGAGCACAGTCATGACCAGGTGAGCACAGTCTAACATGACCTGGACCTGCGACTGCCACCTGAGCTGGTTCAGGGCCTGGAGCCAGAGATCCCCAGGTGAGCATAGTGATGACTGGGTGAGCACAGTCATCACCAGGTGGGCACAGGTGAGCACAGTCATCACCAGGTGAGAACAGTAACCATCAGGTGAGCACAGTCATCACCAGGTGAGCACAGTCACTGCTAGGTGACCACAGTCATCACCAGGTGGGCACAGTCACCAAGTGAGCACAATCATCACCAGGTGAGCACAGTTGTCACCAGGTGAGCACAGTCATCCCGAGGTGAGTACAGTCATCACCAGGTGAGCACAGTCTAACATGACCTGGTGAGCACAGTCATGACCGGGTGGGAACAGGCATCACCAGGTGAGCACAGTCATCAACAGGTGAGCACAGTCATTCCCAGGTGGGCTAAGTGATCCCCTGGTATGCACAGTCTTCACCAGGTGAGCACAGTTATCACCAGGTGGGTATATTCACCAGGTGAGCAAAGTCATCACTAGGTAAGCACAGGACAGTTGGTTCTGTTAGTGCTTGTACACAAACATGCCCTGGAGCTGACCAGGTGAACACAGTCACCACCAGGTGAGCACAGTTAGTACAGTTAGGGTTTGTACACAAACATGCCCTGGAGATGACCAGGTAAACACAGTCACCACCAGGTGAGCACTAGCCCTGTAACGATACACCAACTCACGATTTGGTTTGTATCACGATTTTTGACCCACGGTTCGATACATCCCATGATTTTTTTTTAATTGAAAAGGCATTTCGCTTAAACAACATTTATTTAAAAATTCAATAATATGAAGTATAGCGAAATAAATAAATGAAGATTTCGCTAGTTTCTTTAAAAAAAAATACTGTTGAAAAATAAATGGAATTCAACTCCATAAGAAAAGGATTCATAAGACCATGTCCTAATTCCTATAATACAAACTAACATCATACAGTAGCTATTGTTTTCTACCTGTGTTTGTCCTAATGTGAGATCTTGTCACCACCACTACGTTTCATTTCAGTCCATCTTTTTGCAGCGTGCATTTTGCATGCTTTTAAAATCCTTTTTTTGCATGCTTTTGAAATCCTTTACCCTTCTCCAACGCACCTTTCCAATTACAGTAACGTGTTTTGGTGGAGACTACGTCTCTATCACTCATGCCTGCAAACTGACGACAGGGAAATCAAAAGCATGTGTTGAAGTTGACAGAGTATTGCAACCACGGTCGGGATTGGTACCAGTTGGAGTTAAACGAACACAAAGTCTGACCAAACATTCGTTTAGGATGCATTTTTAATATTGGCTGGGATGGTGCACTATTATTTAGCTGACGCATGTCTGTTAGCAGCCGGAACCACACTGCTAACACTATGTTTGTTAGGTTGGGAAGTGGGCACATTCACATTGGAACTGCTTACAGAAGGCGAAGGCAACAACCTACATTTCACCTACCAGAGACAGCAACCGGCTTGTTTGAAAGTGTAGTCTTTGGGACTAAAAAACTCTGCATGTTGCATACACTAATTGACAAACAGACGTTTTGGAAAATATGGTTGAAAAACTAAGCTAAGTGAAGTGCTAGGTGGCTAAGCTAGCCACCAAGCTATTGGAACGAAACAACAGAAAGGATGTCAAACAAAAAAACACACTACCAGAGATAATTATGTCAAGACTACAATAAAACAACAGAAAACAAGTGAGAACAAATGAACAATGATAAGCTTTAATGAAAAAGTCTCAAGACAACCTGGACAATCAGGACTACCTGAACTAGCCATTGTTTGCTGCCTGTCACAATCCGTCTCATCCACGTTGTTGTGTGAGCTAAACTTTTTGCAGTCACGTGACTGAGGCGCCGTCAATGACACGCAGTTGGAGGATGCTTGCATGTCGACAAAAAAAAAGGTTTTGTGGTTTACGCCCACATACTTTAAAATAGACGACTAATGTCAAATAAAAATAGTAGTATTTTTAAAAGCGTGGTAGCACTGAGCAAAGTCATCATCAGGTACACACAGTCATCATCAGATGAGCACAGGCATCATCAGGTGAACACAGGCATCATCAGGTGAACACAGTCATCACCAGGTGAGTACAATCACCAGGTGGGCACAGAGCAGGTAGTGCTGTTAGGGCTTGTACACTAACATGACCTGGAACTGGGACTGCCACCTGAGATGGTTGACGGCCTTGAACCAGAGATCCCCAGGTGAACATAGTTATTGACAGGTGGGTATAGTGTCAGCACAGTTATTAACAGTTTGGCACAGGGCATTTATTTTTGTCAGTACCAGAGTATAAATTGGGTCGGAGCCCTCCGGAGCTCAGCTCTGCCTTCTCACCTCAGCATTACAGCCAACTGGAGCTGAGCTCCCTCTGCTACAGTATTTATAGTAATACAGCAGAGTGAGACCAACAGCACAGTACTAATTTATAGACGATAACGGCTCAGATGTTGCAGTGTGTGTGTGTGTGTGTGTGTGTGTGTGTGTGGCTGTATGTAACTCTTTTTGGGGGGTTTCTGTGCAGGTGTGTTTAAGTGTCTGTGTATGTTAATCTTCTTTTTGTGGTTTTCTGCAGATGTGCTAACATTTTTGTGTGTGTAACACTTTTGCTTTTTTTGTAGATGAGTGGAAGTGTATGTGTGTGTATGTGTAACTCTTGCTGTGGGGTTTCTGTGCAGATGTGCTTAAGTATGTGTGTGTGTGTGTGTGTGTGTGTGTAACTCTTTGTGATGTTTCTTTGCAGATGTGCTTAAATATGCGTGTGTGTGTGTATGTGTGTGTGTAGTACTAGTTGTTGTGGTGTTTCTGTGCAGATGTGCTGAAGTGTGTGTGTGTGTGTGTGTGTGTAACTCCTGTGGTGTTTCTGTGCAGATGTGCTGAAGTGTGAGTGTTTGTGTGTGTGTGTAACTTTTCTTGTTGTAGTGTGTCTGTGCAGATGTTCTGAAGTGTGTGTGTGTGTGTGTGTGTGTGTAACTCCTGTTGTTGTGGTGTGTCTGTGCAGATGTACTGAAGAGTGTGTGTGTGTGTGTGTAACTCTTCTTGTTGTGGTGTGTCTGTGCAGATGTACTGAAGTGTGTGTGTGTGTGTGTAACTCTTCTTGTTGTGGTGTTTCTGTGCAGATGTACTGAAGTGCAAGAAGGAGCGCGCACAGCCGCAGGTGTGTCCCCTCTGCTCCACCCCCTCCCACCTGAAGCACAAGGAGCTGCAGGAGCTTGAGGAGCTGGTCTGCACCGCCCCCGTCATAAGCTCCAACCACAGAAACTCCGTCCCTGAGGACCTGGAGAGTGAGGTGACGCCATCAGAGGAGTTCCGTCCGGCGCTGGGCAACGTCTCGCTGGGCCTCACGGACGAGCACGGCAACAAGGTTGACTTGGACTGCAGCGTGGCGGAACCGGAGGGCTCGACCCGCGCCAGCTGGTCTCAGGCCATCCCGGGCAGTGTCATTCGTGCCAACGTGTCGTTCTCGGTGGACCTGGAGTGCCCCATGGATCGGGGAAGCTACGAGCGACTCTGGCGCCTCATCGCCTACTACAGCGACACACCGGCACACCTGCAGCGTGAGATCATGCTGGGAAAGGAACCGGACCTCAGCTACCGGTATCGGCAGGACCCCGAGAAGGATGCACTGTACTTTACCGGTGTGCGGGCCAGCGTGCGGGCACGGCCCGACTGGGTCATGCAGCCCGAACTGGACCTGCAGCTGAACCGGCGCCGGTCCACGGGGAAACTGGTCAGGCTGCAGCTGAGTGCTCGGACCTCGCAGGTCTTGGAGCAACAGGAAGCCAGGTCCCAGAACCGGGACTGGGTGCTCATCCAGAACCACAACCTCACCAGAACCGCGCTCACCGTTGTGGTGGGCCAGCCCGTCCAGCTGGACTGCATTGTGACGAGCTCCGGCGACCCGATGGTGGCCTGGGTTCTGCCCAACGGGTCCAGAGTGGAGGCGCCATTTCGTGCTGCGGACGGGCGTTTGGCGGTGTCCGAGTCAGGTGAGCTGTCCATCCACACGGCAGCGCATGGCGACGCAGGTCTGTACTACTGTGTCGCACACGTGGGCGGAGACTTCAGCGTGCTTCCGTTCCGCCTGGTTGTGGAGGAGTCCTCCAGCCCGCCCCCTGGTGGCGAAGGCGTGGCAGCGCCAGTCGCAGGGTTGGCCGCCGAGCGCGTGACCCTGCCCTGTGATGCGTCAGGGTCGCCTGACCCAGAGCTGCACTGGATCCTGCCCGACGGGCGAGTTCTCACTCCTCGCTCTAGCGACACCCCACCACGAGCCCTCCTCGCCCCCAACGGCACGCTCGTGCTGTCCCAGGGCCAGCTCTCCGACAACGGCTACTACAAGTGCGTGGCCATCAGCGCACACGGCGTGGATGCGCTCTCCACCAAGCTCACGCTCTCCCGTCGCCCGGGGCGACCGCTACAGAGGACGGCCGGCCGGCCTCAGGGTGCCAGGAGGGTGTCCACACACGTGAAGGCCCCCGAGAGCCGTGGCAAGGAGGAGGAGAAGAAGGAAGAGGAGGAGGCATCTGGAGACAGTTCGGTCCAGGAGGCGGAGGAGATACCCGTGACGCCTAGGGGTGGGTATTGGCATGGACTTTACAATAGGATACACATCACGATATATTGTCAATATGTGACAAAACTGAATTAAATCAACATGACTCAGAGTTGCTGAACTCAACCTAACTCAAAAACATAAAGTGCACAGGATTGAGAAAATAAACTACTGGAGGACAGAGCTGTAATATAAGTCAGAAATTGCTATAGTATATTGTGAAAATTTGTATCACGTTATATATTGCGATATCAATGTTTAAAACGATGTAGTATATTGTGAAAATTAGTATAACGATATATTGTGATAACGATATTTTTGCACACCCCTAGTGACACCTGTGGAGGACCTCCCTCCGCGGAGACGGGTTCCGCAGGGAGGGGTGCGGGGGGGACACCCTTCTCGGAACTCCTGGAGACGCCCGGGGATGCAGAGGAAGCCCATCAGGCCCAGTTCCCATGGCAACGAGAGAGGAGGCACAGTGGACCCCCGGCGACGGGTCGGCCTGTCGAACAACCAGGTGGATCCTGAGCGGTGGGCTAACATTCTGGCCAAGGTTCGGGACAGAACCAAAAGCACAACACTGAGTCCTTCCCCGACCACCACAGATAAACTGACCACTACGTCTGCACTGGAGTCAGAAGCTACCGACACCATCACAGATGAGCCTACAGACAACATCACAGAGGAGGAGGAGGAGGAAGAGGCAGCCACTACAGACCCCACACCACAGACACACACCTCCACCACAGAGAGCCCAGAGGATTACCCAGAAGAGCACCAGTTCGAAGAAGAGCCCACAACTCCAGAACCTTCCACGGAAAGCCCCGTGGACCTCACCTCATCCCCCTCACTGGTACCGACAGTAACTCCAACAACCGAACCCACTGTGGACTTGGACGATACAGAGGATGTGACCCCTGACCCTACAACAGAACCCCCAACGGACCTTGACGACCTCGAAGATCTTCCCCCTGAACCCACAAAAGAATCCCCTGTGGAGGAACCTGATGATGAAACTCCAGAACCAACGACAGATCTTCCGCTGGACTATGATGAGGAGGAGGATCCAACCCCCGACCCCACAACTGAGACTCCTGTGGATTTAGATGACCCTGAGGATTTGACCCTTGACCCGACAACAGAACCCCCGCTGGACATACGCTCCCTTTACTCTGAAGAGCAGACACACGTCATCTACCAGATCTCTGCTCCTGACACGGACACAGACCTGTTCACGGAGAGCACACACACACTGCAGCGTGGACACACACTCCAAGTAACGCAACGTCCTCTCCTAGCAACCAGCCCTGCCACTGATGACGTCATCAACAGCTCTCCAATCGATGATGAGGATCTGCCAGATGAGGAGGAAGTTGATGATGTCACCACGGAAACTACCACTGCACAGGGGACACAGTGGAGGCGCACACACTGGGGTCAGGGCAGGCGAAAACACACACATCAGGAGAAGGACACACACACAACTCCGGCTAGAGATCGACACACACCACTGGCAAGAGACAGACACACACCTCAGGGCAGGAACAGACAGACGACTCCGGCCAAAGACACACACACAACGCAGGCCAGGGGCAGACACACAACTCTTGCCAAAGACACACACACAACACAGGCAAGAGATCAACACACAACACAGGCAAGGGACAGACACACACCTCAGGGCAGGGACAGACACACAACCCTTGCCAAAGACACACACACAACACAGGCCAGAGATGGACACACACCACAAGGCAGAGATGGACACACAACTCTGGCCAAAGACACAGACACAACACAGGCCAAGGACACACACAGAACACAGGCCAGAGATGAACACACACCACACAGCAGAAATGGACACACAACTCTGGCCAAAGACACACTCACAACACAGTCTAGAGACAGACACACGACTCAGATGAAACACAGACACATGACTGAGGATAAAACAAGACAGACAACTCAGGTAAGACAGAGAGGTAGAGCACAGGACGGACACAGACACACAGAGCAGTCAGGACGCAGAATCACTGCTGAGGGTGACCAGAAACACACAGAGCCTCCTGGCCAAAGACCAAGTGGCGAGGATCAACAGAGACCCAGGACTCCCACTGGCCAAGAGGAACAGAAACACACTAGCAGTAAGACTGGCCAAAGACTTCATACTGAAGGTGATCAAAAACAAACAGCTCGGACAGATCAAAGGCACAGCACTAACACTGAGGAAAAACAGGCCACTAGGACTGGTCAAAGACTCAATGCAGATTCTGAGCAAAGACATACCACTAGGACTGGCCAAAGACTCAGTACGGATTCTGAGCAAAAACATACCACTAGGACTGGCCAGAGACTCCGTACTGATGCTGAGGAGAGAGACTCTATTCAGACTGGCCAAAAGCAAGATACTGATGGTGAGCGAAGACACCCATCAAAAACTGGACAAAGACTCAATTCTAATGCTAGAGACAGACTCTCTAAGACTGGCCAAAGACTCAGTACTGATGCTGAGGAAAGAGACTCGACTGAAACTGGCCAAAGACTTGGTACTCATGTTGAGGAAAGAAACTCTGTAGAGATTAGCAATAAACACAGTACTGACGCTGAGCAAAGACATTCATCTAAGACTGCACAAAGACTTAATACTGCTGAAGACAGACACTCTAAAACTGGCCAAAGACTCAGTACTGATGCTGAGGAAAGAGATTCAACTCAGACTGGCAGAAGATTCAATACTGATGCTGAGCAAAGACACTCCTCTAAGAATGGGCAGAGACACTCCACTAAGAATGGTCAAAGACTTGTTACTGATGCTGAGGAAACAGACTCTATCCAGACTGACCAAAGACTTAATACTGATGGTGAGGACACAGACTCTAAAACTGACCAAAGACTCAATACTGATGGTGAGGAGAGTGACTTTATTCAAACTGGACAAAAACTCAATACTGACATTGAGGAGAGTGACTCTAAGACTGGCCAAAGTCTTAATACTGATGTTGAGGGCAGACACTCTTCTCATGCTGGCCAAAGGCATGGTGGCAGGGGAAGGGGCAGGAACAGATCTCAGGGTAGGCAAAGAGGAAACAGAAAGCCTGGTGTTCAGGATCAGGAAGAATCGAAGCCATCTCAGGGAACAACAGGTGTGTCAAATCAGGGCGAGGCCAGCCAGGGTACAGGTGAGGTCGGACTGGGTGAGCACCCTCAGGGGAGTGGCACAGGTGTGTCTGGGACAGGAGCGTCAGGCACAGGTGAGATAAGGCAAGGTGAGCATGATCAGAGAGGGGGCACAGGTGTGTCAGGCATAGATGAGGTAAGGCCAGGTGAGGATAATGACAAGAGGGGCACAGGTGTGTCACGCACAGGTGGGTCAGGGCTCAGTGAGCAGGACCAAAGGAGTGGCACAGGTGTTCCGAGCAGAGGTGGGCAAGGGCAGCGACGAAACTATCAGAGGGGAGGCACACTTCGTGGCGGGCAGGGAGGGCACAAGTCTGAGAGTGCACTCACTCCCTTACAGCCCCCTGCAGGCGCCCCAACCAGCATCACGTATGCGGTAAACCCTGACACCCACTTCAGCGCACATCCAACAACCCCCACCGCCACTCCCACCCCCACCCTGGGCAGCACCGACAGCTCCAGCGGAAGCACTGACACCCCCACCTCCACCTCTTCGCCCTCCCCCAGCGGCGATACTCCCCTCCAGGGCAGAGGCTCTCGTAGGCGCCCGGGGGGCAGGCGGAGACGTCCCGGCCGCATTAGGAACAGACCTGGTACCCCGACCCACGTCCCCACCCCCTCTTCTTCTCCTCCTCCTCCTCCTTCTCCTTCCCCTTCTTCCCAGGCTGGGCCTGCTGCCGCTGTGCCCAGGACCAGAATAGAAACGCCAGCACGCGCCAAGAACACGGCAGCCAACCCCGACTCCACTGTTCCACTCCCCGACGGCCAGCCGCTGTCATCAGGCGGGGTGAGTCACCGGCACAACACTGGCTCTTTATCCGACCCCGTGGTGCCACCCCCAGCCTCAAAGCCCGCTCAGCCCGCTCGTGACGGAGGTGGCATGGTGCCACGCGTTTCCACCAACGCCTCCTCGTCGGGCTCCTCTGCTCAGGGCAGAACCCCGCAAACGAGCACACACACGCACACACCCACATCTGGGGAGCGTTTCCCCTCTTTGAGTGGCTCCACACACACATCTGCTGAGAGAGTCTCCCCTCTGTCTCCGGAGCCCAGTTTACAATCCGAGTCCAGTCGTCAGGAGGAGTTAACGAGCTCCCGTCATCCGGCCGGACGTCCCCTGGGGGAGACACAGAGGGGGGGTTCCCCTGAGCGCTCACACACTCACTCGCAGCCCTCTCTTACACACATGGGGACTCCTCACACACACACCAGAGTGGGGCCAGATGCTGAGCTCAGAAGAGAAGATGACAAGCGTGACGGGCCAGGAACTGCCTACACCGATGATGTCACAGTGGAGTTGCCACGGCAACCATTCTCCTCAGCTGCCCCGAGCAGACAGGGTGATGTCACCAGTGGGCGTGGCTCACAGAACTTTAATGGTGGTCAGGATCAAACAGATGGTGACGAGGCAGATCACATGCATCGGGTTACCTTGGAAAATCCCAGGGAAACTGGGAACAACCAGGAACCATTTAAAACCTTTTCTGTGGAACAGGGACTCTCAGGGGGAACCTTCTCTGCTGCTGCTGATGGAAAACCCGATTCTGCCACAGACAAAGATAGAAACCCACTTCTGAGGAAAGTTGGTGCCACACCAATCCTGCCGACTGCGCCACAATCTGAACAATCCGAACCCAGACCCACCACCAAGACTACTAAGGCTGCTGCTGCCAATCCGCTATTACCATCTGGAGAAAAGCCACATGTGCACATAGTACATCCAGACACAAGTATTAGACTTGGCACGACAGGTGGCATAAACCAGATACAAGACACACACAAGGAGACAGCCTCTAGCCCAGGAGTCACTCACACGCACACACAGACACAGCAGAGTCCTGGCCAAGGATACACTCACACACACACACATACAGAACACAGTCCTGGCCAAAGATACACTCACACACACACAAACACACAGCACAGTCTTGGACAAGGGCAGACTCAAACACGCACACAGCACAGTTCTAGGCCTGATGGTACACACACACAACAGAGTCCTAGCCCAGATCGTACTCACACACACACAGGTCACAGTCCTAGCTCAGGACACACACACACAATGAGGGAACCCAGACCTGGGCAAGGATACACCTACACACACACACAGCACGGTCATGGCCAGGGATACAGTCATACACACACACAGCTTGTTCCTAACCAAGGACAAACATATGTATCCAGGGAGAGAGTGCATAGTGAAGGAGAAACACACATTAACAGAGACAGAGATTCCAGACCAGGACAGACGTACACACACACACATCAAAATCCTAGTTCAGGGCAGCCTCACACACACACACACCACACTCCTAATCCAGGGCAGACCCCCCCACACACACCACACAGTCCTAGCTCAGGACAGAACACACACACAGATCATGTACTGAGCCCAGACCAGACCTACACACACACAGATCACAAACCTAATACTGGACAGACCCACACACACACAGATCACAGAGCTAATACTGGGCAAACCTACACACACACCTATCATAGACTTAACCCAGGACAGACCTACACACACACAGATCAGAGACCTAACACCAGCCAGACCCAAACAAACACAGATCACAGACCTAATCCTGGGCAAACATACACACACACAGATCACAGACCTAATCCTGGGCAAACCTACACACACACAGATCAGAGACCCAATAACGGACAGATTTACATACACACAAATCTCAGACCCAATACCGGACAGACATACACACACACAGATCAGATACCCAATGCTGGGGAAACGTACACACACACAGACCATAGACTTAATCCTGGGCAAACTAATGTTGAAAGAGAGACACTACCCACTGCAGGAGTGAGATTGCCTCTGCCTTCAGATCCGAAACACACTGGTGCTGTTCCCAGACTTGACGTTCCCCTCGCCAAATACTCGACTCCCCCTCCTCCTCCTCCCACCACTCCCACCTCCACGCCCCCCGCCCCTGTGACCCCACCGCAGGTTCCCGCCTCGGGTCATGGCAGCATTGCCACGGGAGCGGGTTCCGGCACCAGCACCCTCCCCCAGAGCCCAGGTGCTCCCCAGCCCAGCGCAGCAGCGGTGCCAGCTGGACGCGGAAGGCCGAGGATATCCTCCACTGGCGTTGCCACGGTGACTGTGCCAGCGGAGGCCGACGCCCATCTGCCGTGCGTTGCCAGCGGCGAGCCAAGGCCCTTCCTCTCCTGGACCAAAGTGTCCACAGGTGCGGCCGCGTGTGCTTACACTGCCAACACGGCATGACACTACAGCTTACACAAGGCAATGGGCTAGAGGGCTTACCTTAAGCCTCTGTGTATGAAATTTGCTTGCCTTGCCTCGCCTTGCCTTACCTGTTTGCACTGGATTGGGTGGTGGGGTGAGTGGTGAAGACTACTTACAAAGAATGGGGTAGAGTTATTCACTGATTATAGAGCGGAATGGGGTGACGTTATTCACTGCTTATACAGCGGAATAGGGTAGAGTTATTCACAGCTTTTAGATGAGAATGGGAATTATTCACTGCTTACACTGCACACTTACTTTATCTTTTAGGCTTTTACATACTGTCCTTTGCTTTTATTTTTCTGAAGCACATTGAATTGGCGCTGTGTATGAAATGCACTATACAAACAAACTTGCCTTGCCTAGCCTTGCCTTGCTTATAAAGAGGAATGAAGTAGTGCCTCTAACCACTTGTGGAGAAAAATGTGGTAGTGTTATTAACCACTTGTAGAGGGAAATGTAGTTGAGTTATTAAACACATTATAGAAATTATTAAAACATTATAGAAGGAAATGAGACAGAGTTATTATGTTTGCAGCAGTGCATGGAACATGTTCTGTGTAATAAATTTAGAAATCCAGTGAACATGTTCCAGTGAGCAGGCCAAGTGTATTTTATGGATTCGGAAGTTTCTTGTGGTATGTGTAATTTGATGTTTTGAAGTGGATTGTGGTCTTATTAGTGGGATCTGGTGAATGACGTTCTGAAGTTTGCTTCTGACCTGTCTTATGATGTCAGTAGTGTGATCTGATGAGTGACGTTCTGATGAGTGATGTCATTATTTCCTACAGGAGCAAGCGTGGCCCAAAATACTCGGATCCAGCGCTTCGAGGTCCACTCCAACGGAACCCTGATCATCCGGAACACACTGCCGTCGGACCAGGGCCAGTACATGTGCAGTGTCCAGAACCAGTATGGGGAGGACCGGGCTGTGGTCTTGCTCACCGTCCAGTCAGAACACCCTCGAGTTCTAAACCCACGGTACCGAGACGCCAGCGTCCACATGGGTGAGTCGGTGGACATGGAGTGCCGGTCCAAAGGACACCCAAGCCCACGGGTCACCTGGGTTCTGCCCGACCGGGCGATGGTCCACACAGGATCGCCGCCGGCGACCGTGGGCTCGCTACAGAGGGTGGCGCTGCTTCCCAACGGCACACTGCGTGTCACCCAGACCACCTACACGGACCGCGGGATCTACAAGTGCATCGCCAGCAACGCGGCGGGGGCCGACTCCGTCACGGTGCGTCTGCACATCTCTGCGCTACCGCCCACCATCGTGCAGGGTCGCCACGACAACGTCTCGATGCCAGAAGGAAGCGCCGCCTACCTGCACTGCTCTGCCCAAGGAGCCCCGCCCCCTGCAATCCGCTGGACCACCCCAGACAACTCGCAGCTTCGCCCCACCCAGTTTGTGACGGGACGGAACCTGTTTGTGTTTCCGAACGGAACTCTGTTGGTGCGGTCCGTGGGCCCAGCGGACAGCGGGCGCTATGAGTGTGCCGCCACAAACGCCGTCGGTGCAGCCTGGAGGGCGATCAGCCTTCTGGTCATCCCCGCCGCAGCCTCCCGCCGCGCCCGCATCACCTTCTCGTCGCCCCAGACCACCGAGGTGGGGTACGGCACCCAGCTGCAGCTCGACTGCATCGCCACCGGCGACCCGGAACCCAGGATCATCTGGAGGACCCCATCCAAGAAACTGGTGGATGCTCACTACAGGTGAGTCACACAGGAGAGCCCCTAAAACTCCCACTGTGTAGCCTCAGACACAACGCTGATAACATGAGGGCTAGAGACCACACAGATCACACAATACTTGGCAACCCTACATACACATCCATCACAGACTTAACCCAGGACAGACCTACACACACACAGACAATAGAGACCTAACACCAGCCAGACCCAAACAAACACAGATCACAGACCCAATCCTGTGCAAACATACACACACATATATCACAGACCCAATACTGACAGACTTACACACACACACAGATCAGAGACCCAATACCGGACATACAAATTTCAGACCCATTACCCATTATAGTTTTTCTGATAAGAAACACAAACTAGTTTAATACTGATAACACACACAAACTACTCTAATAACCAACACAGCCTAGTCTCAACCAATCGACAGAGGGTAGTGTATCATTGATATGACTTTTTTCACTTTGAAACATTTTTTATATTTTATCATTTTGTTCTTGCAACAAGGCTTCAAAATAGCTGCCTAGCCCACTATAGATAACCTCAACATGCTAACCCAATACAGGTATCTTTTACTGATTAGCCCACAATGACTAGCCATCTACAGGTAGCTCCTACTGGCTAGCCCGGCAGACTAGCCATCCACAGATAGTTCACACTGGTTATCCCACTACAGATCATCTGCACAGTTTAGCCTTCTACTCATTCTACTTTACATGTTAGCCTAGGTTTGCTCATACTACTTTAGATAAGTTTAATATCAATATTTGCATCATAATGCATTCACTGCAAACAGCACTTAAATAAACTTACAAAAAACTTCAATAAAACTGTTACAGCTTATTGGTTTAGATGTCAGTCCATAACATACTGTACATATGTGTTCTTGTGTGTTCAGTTTCGACCCGCGACTGAAAGTTTTCGACAATGGGACCCTAGCACTCCAGTCTGTGACAGAGAAGGACCAGGGCGACTACCTCTGTGTGGCGCGTAACAAGATGGGAGACGACTACATACCACTGCGTGTCGCCGTGGTTACCAAGCCGGCTAAAATCGTGCAGAAGCAGCTAGCCAGTCAGGAGGTGACGTATGGCTCGGATCTCCGGGTGGACTGCGTAGCATCCGGCCTGCCCAACCCAAAGATCCAGTGGGCCCTCCCGGACGGAACCATGATAAACAGCGTCATGAACTTTCAGCACCGTGGCTTGAGCAGCCCTGGGCGGTCGCGCAGGTACGTGGTGTTCGACAACGGCACCCTGTACTTCAACGAGGTGGGCATGCGGGAGGAAGGCGACTACACCTGTTACGCCGACAACCAGGTGGGCAAGGACGAGATGAAGGTCAGGGTGAAGGTCGTGTCGGACGCGCCGGTCATCCGGAACCGAACGCAAGTGGTGGTGCGCGTCTTCTACGGTGGCTCGGCCACGATGAGCTGCGAGGCCAAGGGGGAGCCCACTCCCACCATCCTGTGGTTCTCCCCTGCTAGTCGCACCATCCCGGCCTCCTCGGACAAGTACCGCATCCACAGCGATGGAACCCTGGTCATTCAGAAGGTCCAGCGTCTGGATGGAGGGAACTACACCTGTTTGGCTCGGAACAGTGCCGGGCAAGCTCGCCAGGTGACCCGTCTCGAGATTCTGGTGGCCCCACCCACAATCAACGGGCTGAGGGGTGTGACCAACAGCCTCCGGGTCCGGGGCGTGAGGGATCAGCGAAAGCATCTGGATTGTGAGGCCACGGGGACGCCCACTCCGCGGGTCACGTGGATTCTACCTCAGAACGTGGTTCTGCCGACGCCATACTACAGCACCAGGATGACGGTGCACCGTAACGGAACTTTGGAGATCCGCGGGCTGAAGAGCGGTGATGCAGCACAGCTGGTGTGTGTGGCGCAGAATGAGGGTGGAGAGGCACGTCTGCTGGTGCAGCTAGAGGTCGATGAGCCCGAGAAGCGACCCTTGACCCCCCTGGCCCCTCTCGCCCCCCTCGCTCCTCTTGCTCCCGCCTCTGCCCCTGCCGCCCAGCCAGTACCGCTGAGCCCCAGAACAGAAACGCGCCCACTCACCCTCGGCACCCCGGTTATGCTCAACTGTTCCCTACACGGTGTCCCCCTAAACACCCTCTCTTGGTTTCTACCCAACGGTTCCCCACTCACCAGCGGCGCCCGGTTCTCCCGGTTCTACCACCGGCCCGACGGCACTCTGATGATAAGCAACCCTACGCTGTCGGAGGGGGGTGTGTACCGGTGCGTCGGTCGCAGTGCAGGGGTGCTGGTGGAGAGGAGTGTAGCGTTAGTGCCAGGGCGCCCCCCGGAGATCAGCAGCCGGTATAGCGGCCCTGTCAGCATCCTGAATGGAGGCAACCTGCAGTTACACTGCCAGGCCAGAGAGGGCGCTGTGGCACGCTTGAGCTGGACCCTTCCCAGCGGGGTGATTCTGACCCAAGGCCAGCGTGCCGGCCGCTATGCCATCCTACCCAACGGAACCCTGTCCATCTCGCAGGCGTCGGTATACGACCGCGGCTCCTACGCGTGCCGTGTGGCTAACGAGTACGGCACCGCAATCCTCACGGTGCCCGTCATCATCATCACCTACGCACCACGCATCACGAGTGGTCCCGCCCCCACCACCCAGGCCCGCCGCGGTGTCGCCGTGCAGCTCAACTGTGCCGCTACGGGTCTCCCCCGACCCGAGGTCGCATGGGAGACGCCCGATAAGACACGTCTGGTGGCCACCGCCCAGCCCCGCCTTTTTGGCAACAAGTACCTCCACCCCCAGGGTGCGCTCATCATCCAGAACCCGTCGCAACGAGACTCCGGGTTCTACCGCTGCACCGCTCGCAATGTCATCGGCGTCGACTCCAAGGGCACCTACCTGCAGGTGCTCTGAGAACAGAACAGATGCAGAGCATCCTAGGGACTCCCCAGCCATGCTAATGACACTTTCTAGTGACCATGTGCTTTATATGGTCTTTATAATGCCTGCCCTATATGCGAAAGGTTCTCTTTCGACTTCTTAAGAATCCTACACAAATTCCTTAACTACTTAACCTTGTTTCAATGTCACTATCATGTGTTACAAACATGAGTTAACCATTACAGAGGTATCCACTGACACTTCTTAGATTACTATTGCAGAAAACAGCACAGCTATAAGGATTTCTACAGATTCTCTCAACACCTACGCAAAACTTGTGTAATACAGGGTCCGAAGAGAATTCCACATGTTCCTCGACTTCTTGATCTGGTTCCAAGAGCAGAGCAGCACAGACATAGCCCTCAGCCAAAGCAGCTACATAGCCTACAGCGCCCAACCAGAGTAGCTAGGCAGCTGCAAGCCCAGTAAAAGCAGCTAGACAACCTATAGCTCCCAAAGAGGGTAGCTAGGCAGTCGTAATATGCAGCGAAAGCAGCCACGCAGTCTGCAGCCATCTAAAAAAACAGTCATGCATCCAAGCAACCCCCAAATCAAAGCAGTCATGCAGCCATAGTCCCCTGCTAAAGCAGCAAGGCAACTAGTCACCTCCAACAAATGCAGCAATGCAGCTATTAGCCTCCAGCCAAAGCAGCAATGCAACTACTAGTCTCCAGCAAAAGCAGGTATGCAGCCATGCAGCACTGGGTCAAATCAAAGCAGTCATGCAGCCATATTCATCAGCTAAAGCAGCAATGCAGCTGCAGCACTACATGTAGCCATGTAACCCTCAGTCAAAGCAGCAATGCAGCCATTGCATCCAGCCAAGAGCAATAATGCAGCTAGTAGCCTCCAGCAATAGCACTCAGCTAAAGCAGCCATGCAGCTCCCAGTGAAAGCAGTCATGTAGCCATTGCCTCCAGCCAAAGCAGCAATGCAGCTAGTACCCTCCAGCAAAAAACACTCATGCAGCCATAGCACCCAGCTAAAGCAGCCATGAGCAGACCAGCCCCCAGCAAAATGCAGCCATGCAGCTCCCAGTCAAAGCAGTCATGCAATCATTGCCTACAGCCAAAGCAGCAATGCAGCTACCGGCCTCTAGCAAAAGCATGCGACCATGCAGCACTCAGCTAAAGCAGCCATGAGCAGAGCAGGCTTATCAGGGCCCTGTGGTGTCCCGTCTGCTCTATCCTCTAACTATGTGCAGCTGGGGAAATCCCCTCTCCAGCCAAGAGTAGCCGCCAAATCCACGAAGCAAATGTGGTCAGTAGGAGACGAATGGCGACGAAAGTATTCTGTAAACTCCCCACCTCGTAACTGCAGGATGTATGTACATATCATAACCACTGGATACGTTTAGGCATCCTGCTAATGCCAGTGCCAACGACAGCTTATGTCAATGTGGTGCTCCGTGTGTAAATGAGAATATATGTATGTTTTTGTTTATCAGTAATGTCATAATATTTGTAATAATATGCGTTTGTCTTATGCATAAATGTTTGTCCAATCACAGTAAAGACATTAGACTTACGCCTAATAGCTGGACTAATCAGATTAAATGCATTAGCGTTGTGTCCAGGTGCTGGTCCAATCAGATTAAATGCATTTGTCATATGTATAGGTGCTTGTCCAATCAGAATTCATGCATTTGTCTTGTGCATGGGTGTTTTTCCAATCAGTGTAAATGCATTAGACTATTGCCTACTCTGTGCTGGTCCAGTGAGATAAAATGCATTCGTCTGATGCTCGGGTGCTAAAGATGTTATGTGTGGATATGAGAAAAAGTGTTAATGAGGCAGATGTGTACTATGGGCTGGTTGCTGATCCTGTGCCTCTCTGTCTGTGTCTGTCTGACAGTCTGTCTGACAGTCTGTCTGTCTGTCTGACAGTCCTACACATGTCTGTCTGTCTGTCTGTCTGACTGTCCTACACATGTCTGTCTGTGTCACTGTCTCACAGTCTGTCTCACTGACAGTCATGTCTACCTGTCTCACTCTACTACAGTCTTTTACATCTCTATACACCTGTCTGTCTTCACCTGTCTGTGTGTGTGTGTGTCTGTCTGCCTGCCTGAAGTCCTGTATATTATGTCTGTGTTCCTGTCTAAAGGTCCTGTACATATGTTTGTTTGTCTGACAGTCCTATACATGTCTATCTGTCTTACTGTTCTATGCATGTCTGTCTCTGCCTGTCTGTCTGTCTGTCTGTCTGTCTGTCTGTCTGTCTATCTGTGTGTCTTTCTGTCAGGGACAATCCTGTCCATATCTGTACAGTATGTGTGTCTAACAACCTTTTGCATCTTAGTCCATTGGTCAGTCTGTCTGTCTGTCTGTCTGTCTGGGTGTCTGCCTGCATGTCTGTCTGCCTGCGTGTCTGTCTGCCTGCGTGTCTGTCTGTCTGTGTGTCTGACAGTCTGAGTGTCTGACAGTCCTGTATATTTCTCCTTACATGTCTCCTAACGCAGCTCCAGTCACGTGGCGAACTAAAGCACAATCTTATTACATGTGTATTTGCCGCAATGGTTCTACATGTGTACCTGTCCCAGTCTTATGACATGTCTTATTACATGTGTACCTGTCCCAGTCTTATGACATGTCTTATTACATGTGTACCTGTCCCAGTCTTATGACATGTCTTATTACATGTGTACCTGTCCCAGTCTTATGACATGTCTTATTACATGTGTACCTGTCCCAGTCTTATGACATGTCTTATTACATGTGTACCTGTTCCAGGGTTTCATAAGATGAAACTCCATTTTACCGTCATCAACATAAGGCCAGCATGTTCACAATACCAAAGGAACTTTTTTATATTCAATTACCTGTTCCTAAATTATTTGTCTATTTTGTCTTCTTTTTTGTATGTTTCAAATTGTTTTACATTTTAATAAAGATAAATGTACTAATTTATAAAGCGGACATGTTTTGCTTAAAGGTATTAATGTAGTATTTTCTAAACTTGTGTGGGTGTGTGTTTATATAAATGTAATGTTATGTATCACATTACTCCAGCTGTAATGGGCATGTGTATATGTCGGATAACTCCAAATGAACTATTTATTGTGCGTGCGTGCGTGCGTGCGTGCGTGCGTGCGTGCGTGCGTTCGTGCGTGCGTGCGTGCGTGCGTGCGTGCGTGTGTGAGATCAGACAGTTGGCTAAGAGGGACACACACCTCACCGAGGGTCTGGGGAGCATTATTCAGCCAAAGAAAAATAGATTGTATGCGTGTGTGTGTATGTGTGTGGGTGTGTGTGTGTGTATGCATGTGTGTGTGTGTGCATGTGTGTGTGCATGTGTGTGTGTGTGTGTGTGCGTGTGTGTGTGTGTGTGTGTGTAGGTGGACTAAATAGCAAAAACATCTGGATTAGAGAAGAACACCAAAAGCCCACATCTAGCTGTCTCTCCCTCTCTCCCTTTCTCTCTTCCTCTCTCTCCATCTCATCATCCCTCTTTCTCCCTCTTTCCCTTTCTCTCTCTCTCTCTCCATCTCATCATCCCTCTTTCTCTCTCTCCCTTTCTCTCCATCTCATCATCCCTCTTTCTCTCTGTCTCCAGCTCTACTCCTTTTCTCCCTCTCTCCCTTTCTCTCTTCCTCTCTCTCCATCTCATTATCCCTCTTTCTCTCTGTCTCCAGCTCTGCCTCTTTCTCCCTCTCTCCCTTTCTTTCTCCCTTTCTCTCCATCTCATCATCCCTCTTTCTCACTGTCTCCAGCTCTACCTCTTTCTCCCTCTCTCCCTCTCTCTTTCTCCCTCTCCCCATCCCTCTTTCTCCTTCCCTCTATTTTCCCTCCCCCCATCCCTCCCTCTCTCCCTGTCCCTCCTGACTCTGTGATTGGACACTGATGCAAACAGGAAGTGGCTGATGTCACATATTCCAAAGAGTGGAGTGTGTACCTGAGCACTGACTGCTACTAATACTACACACACACACACACACACACACACACACACATACACACAAACACACACACAGATATTCACAGGTATTTCAAATAACGACAGGGCTTTTCCATTCAATTCATACACACACACACACACACACACTCATATCCTGTCACACACATACACCTATACATACATATAAAGGTCTTGCTATTAAAAAAAACATACATACCCGTTACTTAAACAGACATAGAAACGCACCCCCCCCACCCCCGGCACCCCACGCACCCCCCCTCAGTACACACACACACATACATACTTACACAAGCACATATACATATACATCGTTTTTCGAACACACACTCCAACATACACCCTTCTACATATGTAGAAGAGAGAGGTCTTTATATTCAACACTATACACTATGCAGCTATACACACACTCGTGCCTGTACACCTGCCCTCACACACACACACATTTGAGATTAGATTAGATTAGATGAGATGAGATTAGTTGAGATTAGATTACACTTTTTCCGCTGACAAGCAAGAATACCAGCACAAACACAGAGTTTTACATTTTACCAGAAAAAGTAAATAGGTAAATAGTGCTGTTGAGGGATTATTTTTAGCAAACCGATAAATAGGTAGAAAATATTACAAAGAGAGTTCAAATGGCATGTGTGTTATTCGGTGCCCTTATTTATTTATTGATTGATTGATTGATTGATTGATTGATTGATTGATTGATTGATGTCTTTATCACTGCCTCCTCCAGCAGAGTTACCCTCAGCAGTCTGTCTGATTTACTCATGTCCTTATAGGTCAGATGAGGCTAAGACTTAATGGAGGCAATTCCGTTCTGTGTGTGTGCGTGTATGTGTGTGTGTCTCTCTGTGTGTGTCTGTGTATGTGTATCTGTCTGTGTGTGTATATAAATATATCTGTTTGTGTGTGTGTGTGTGTGTGTGTGTGTGTTTGTTTGTGTGTGTTTGTGTGCACGCGCACAAGTTTGTGTGTGCAGTGCAGTCCAATGACATCAAAGCTTAGCTCAGCTCACTTACTCCCTAAGCCCTGGATACGACCTTTGTCACAGTGCATGTGTATATGTGTGTGTGTGTATGTGTGTGTTTGTGTGTGTGTATTTTTGTGCTCGCGTGTTTGTGAAAGATTGCATGAACTTCAATGCGTGTGTGTGTGTGTGTTTTTGCGATTGCTTGTGTGTGAGAGCATATCACAATGTGTAAGTCATTTCAAGTGTATCTGTGTGTGTAAGTGCTTACATGTGTATTTGTGTGTGTGTGTGCGCGTGCGTGTACGCGCGCAGAAGCTTGTGTATGTGTATGTGTATGTGTATTAGTATGTGTGCATGTGTCTTTGCTCTTGTGTGTGTGTGTGTGTCAGAAAGTAAGCGATTGCATGTGTATCTGTGTGTGTGGGAGAGCGTGTGATTGCTTAAGCACTGAGAACTATTAGGTCAGACTGGAAACTCAATGTGTGTGTGTGTGTGTGTGTGTATGTGTGTCTGTAGGGTGGGTGATTGCTTCAGTATTGGATTCTATTAGTTCAGACTGGGGGAATGCTTGAGTCAGGAAATTGCCAAGCGAAGCGAGACGTTTCTAATGAACTTCATTATTGACATGTATCTGCGTGTTGTGTGCGTGTGTGTCTGGGTATGACTGTGTGCATGCATGTGTGTATGCGTGTGAATGTGCATACTTATGCATAAGTGTTTATGTGCAGGTGTGTGTGTGTGCGTGTGTGTGTGTGTAAGTGTAAAAGTGTGAGGGTATAAATTCTCAGGCGTTCTCAGGCCTGGTTGAGCGGTTCGGTTCTATCAGTTGCATCATCAGTAAGTGAAGTGCAATCAGAACCAAGTCGGAACAGTCGCTGAAAATGTGTGTGTGTGTGGGTGTGTGTGTGAGCAAGTCGACATGTGGCAGAAATTAGAGTAAACAGCCGTGACCCACTTGCGCTGGAGCCACATATTATCATCTTACACTCCTACCACTTTCATCACACACACACACACACACACACACACACACACACACACACACACACACAAACTCACCCCAACCCTCCTGCACATTGTATGAAGAATTCCAGCTTCTGAGCATTATACATTGTTATTTAGCAGACATCCCAGAATGCAATGCTGTTTAGTCACCAACCCAGAATGCATTGTTATTCAGCAGACATCCCAGAATGCATTGTTATTCAGCAGACGTCCCAGAATGCACTATTATTCAGCAGACATCCCAGAATGCAATGCTGTTTAATCACCATCCCAGAATGCATTGCTATTCAGCAGATATACCAGAATGCAATGCTGTTTAATCACTATCCCAGAATGCAT
>CM050220.1:8700000-8702500 GCA_027475355.1 Coilia nasus | reverse complement strand
GAAACGTTTAAACAAGGACAACTGCAACAATATCTACAAAAACACTTAAGTCAGTGTTAGTTAGCAAACTTAAACGCAACGTAAAGTAGTTTAGCAACTCAATAGTAACCGTATGGAACGTTAGCCAACCAATGCTGCCCTCAACCTGTCAGAGAAGTTATCCTACCTGCCGTGTTTCCAAGCGCACAACTTCTTCCTCATTCTATCTGCCACTTTCTCTTTCCCTCTTGTCTTTTTTAACACCGTGAGTGTGTCCCTGTACGTTTATTCATGGTTGTTTTCTCCATCGTGACTATGCGAGAGTCGAGAGCAGACTGTACGTAAAACTAGTCGTTTGGCAGCCAGCGTGCCCAACATCTCAACATTCCAAAATAGAATGTTGAACCGCTAACCAAAACTGTAGCCTACAAGAGGCCGTGAATCGCTGTCTAAAGTAGTCAAAATTCGTTTCAATACACACAGATTAATGACATAGCCATGTTTAACCAATAATAGCAAAGGTAATATAAACACGCATGTATCTGTCATTTGTCAGTCTCTCTGCCCTTCTTTTGCACCACGCCATTTTTCTGTCGGAACCGTACCCCTGTCTATAAGCTGAACGCTATTAACAGTGCCTATCAATACGAAAAAAACAGGTTTTAATTTTATTTTGTTCTTAGTTTCACCCGGCGAAATAACATGCTATTTTCCAAAAAAAAATATTCGGCGACCCCACCACGTTACGTATACGTTATTATAACATACTATACTATAATATGGGGAAGAATAATTAAATGAAATCAGATTGAGAGTACAAAATGTAACAGAAGACAAGGAGGTAAGTATACAGTATAAACATATCTGTGTATGTGTGTGTGTGTATGTCTGTGTGGATGTGTATGGGTGAGTGTGTGTGTGTGTGTGTGTGTGTGTGTGTGTGTATCTGCAGCCCCTTTGTGTGTGTGTTGACAATCTGTGGTTTAGTGTCACTATGTTGGACTGTTGTCCTGTTGTTATCTCTGTCTGGATGTATATGAGTGTATGTATCGATGTGTGTATGTGTGTGCCGTCTATGCGTGTGCGTGTGTGTGTGTGTGTGGGCTAGTCGAGAAAGCGGTCTAGGTTCTTGCGGATGTTCTGGAATGCATCTTTGCCCAGATAGTCCATGTGACCCTCCTCCCACATACGCCTTCGAGACTGCTTCTCCTCCTCAGTCTCCACCTGTTCACACACACACACACACACACGCACACACACACCCACACACACACATACATGCGCGCACGCGCGCGCACACACACACACACACACACACACACACACACACATTTTACTTCCTTCCTTATTTGTGTCCTCAACTCAAAAGAAATTAAAGAAGAACACAAATTTGACAGTTGCAAAGGTTGCTCAGGCAAGATCCTTACAAACATTTAAGAGAACACACACCACACCACACACACACACACACACACACACACACCAAGACACACACACATACATGCATACACATTATGCACGAGTATAGTAAAGTCTGTTTTAAAGATCTACAGGGCAGCAGTCTGACCTTATTTCTTTGTCACACACTCTCTCTCTTTCTCTCTCACACACACACACACACACACACACACACACACACACACACACACACACACACACACACTCTGACACACACTACATTCACTCTTCCACCTGACCTCAACTTAGGACTGAAGAGGGCATGTAATTACACAGAGTCACCAATAGAGGGCATCAGAGGACTAATAATAAAAAACAAAGTTCTGTGACTGTGTGGTGTCTTTTCACAAACCTGCTGAAGTTCATTAGAAGGTGGAGTAGATGAATCCGACCCAGAGTCTCCGCCTCCTTCTCCAGGGGGCGGGTCTTGGTGCTCTGTCCAATCAGAGGCAGTGTCCTCAGGATTTGTACGCTGCAGGATATACAAAAACAAGCAAATTGACAAACGCATAAAACACCATGTCACCATGGCCTTGTTTGTCACATTGACTAGAAGTCCTCCCTCTGGATGCAAACAGCGCGTGTGTGTGTGTGTGTGTGTGTGTGTGTGTGTGTGTGTGTGTGTGTGTGTGTGTGTGTGTGTGTGTGCGTGCGTGCCTTTTTCCATCTACAGAGCATGTATGTGCATGTGTGAGAATGTGCGTGCATGCATGATAAAATGTAGATATAACACCTCCATTGTATGCTGTGTGTGTGTGTGTTGTGTGTGTGTGTGTGTGTGTTTGTGTGTTAACGGTTCTGATTTTATCTGTTGTCTGCTGCTCTTGTGTGTGTGTGTTGACCGTCTGCGGTTTGGTGTTACTATTCTGTTACACACAGACATTGCCTCATTGTTTCAAAACTCACACAACCCAAGCAGGACTCAATGCTTAAAGACAAACACCTCTACGTAAAAAAAAAAAACCTCTGCTACCGAGACTTATTAATTTCTTTTGAAAATATGATTTTTCATAAGTAAATGTGCCATGTTACATCTTTAAAAGTAGTGGCAACATCCTGATAT
>CM050220.1:8685000-8695000 GCA_027475355.1 Coilia nasus | reverse complement strand
GAGTCTGTCTGCATGTGTGTGTGTTATGGTGTTTGTGTGTGTGTGTGTGTGTGTGTGTGTGTGTGTGTGTGTGTGTGTGTGTGTGTGTGTGTGAGTGTGTTATGGTGTTTGTGTGTGTGTGTGTGTGTCTCACCGTGCTTCCAGCGACACATTAGGAGACACCATGACTACAGTCCTCCTGCGGGTGCCATGGCGACGCAGACTCTTCCCCACCACCAGGGCACCCATGCAGTATGCATCCGTGGTTGCCAAGGTAACGAAGGCCTGGTCCTCCACTGGGGGAGCAGCTGGGAGCAGAGAGGACAAAAGCAGACAAGAGAGGAAGATACATGGACACATAGCCTGGTAAACCAGCCCCTCATACTACACTGCAATGTCTTACTACACTGTCTGGTTGTGCTTCCATTGACATGCCGTCTTATAGCCAGGCTAATTGCATACATCATGACCAGATGTTAGCGATTGGGTAAAGGCAGATCCAATTGTTTTAAACTTTGGTCAGGTAATCAGGACAATTCATGGGGCCCAGAGCTTCACAGGGGCCCAAAGAGAACTATGACATGGTTGGGGTTGGGCCCAAAATTATTTTCTTTTAGGGGGCGCACACTTTCCAGCAGCACCCCTGTAAGTAGCTAAGGTATTGTTATGTTTGTGTGATAGTGTTGTGTTAATTTGTAGATATTACACTGTATGGTGAGCTACAAAAAAATGCAATCAATGCAAAAAAATGATCACAATATATTTTCCCATATTGTCCGATATCGATTATTATTGCGATTTTTCCCCATCACACTGGCAGTTTGAGAGCATCTGGAGTGAAAGCTTTGAAGGCACCCACATATCTCACATACTGGCTTTATTTGCTCCGTGTCACTTTGGGTATAACCAAACCATCGCCACACAACCGACAGTTTTTTGTCAACAACATCAGCTTGGGGCGATTTGATGTCCAATATCACTTTCGCTGCTGCCCTTGACTTCAGTTTCATTCATTCTGCATATTTCTGTATGCATATGATTAAATATGGCTAAGGCTGATTATCGTGATTGACCTCAATTTTATCACAATCATGATTTAAGAATCGATTAATCGCCCAGCCCTAGCTAGAGATAATGCATGGTGTCCATGCATTCCATACAGTGTCATCCAGCCTGCTGTAAGCTGTTACTGCAAGTCCCTAACAGTTTTACACAGCCCATCCAGCCAACACTAACTCACTAAACACATACACGGTGGGGTCTTACCTGCCATTATATCAGTATGGAGGTGCCAAACGATTCCCGTTTAAACTGTGACTAGACGAGACCAGTTTGTGCGCTGGTCATTCAGACCACCGTGTTAGAGACGAGTGAATATCCTGGTCCCATTCGCTCTGAATCCCTCTGTGTTTCGTGCCGTGGTTCAGACTAACCTCATAACGTGTCTTGTTAATAACCAGTCATTGCTGTGGGCCCCAATGTGCTCTCACCAGTATGAGGTAAATCTTCAACCGTCCATGGCCTGAGTTCACGGCCTTGTGTCGTGGGTCGTTGAACTACAAGCCGATACGCTACCACGGTTAAACTTTGCGACAACTTCTTTTTCACTTACCAGACGCTTTTAAAGACACGTCGAAAGGATAATTATTTAGCTCTCTCTCTCACACACACATGCCCACAAACACACACACACATACACACTTTTTGTGTAGCTGTCTCATGAAGACCCACCACCATTTTTTAAAAGTTCAGTTCAGGCACTGAACCGAATTAGAACTAAAGAACTTAAAGTTTCCCTTTCCTCGGTCTGAAATCCGTTATGTTCCCTGTGTAGAGAACTGAACAGCTTTGCAAATGGGCTCCTACTATTGCCTTTATGACCAATCAGAGCAGAGTGGGTGAGCTCACCGATAAAAGCGCATGCCAGACTGAATGCAATCTGTTAGAACCCCCCCCCAATAAATAAATAAATAAACAAGAATATTATGACCAATGAGCAGCTTCTACTGAACCCTGAACTCTCTATTTAACAAATATGTGGAAGATATGTGATCGGCACTAGTTCAGCTGTCCAAAAGAGCTCACAGTCGCTTGTCATTATCTCAGCTCAAAAAACACTAAATGGCATCTGGCACGGTTGCATGGTATTCCACACTTTTTAATGCTTATGGAGACATGTAGAGCAAATATTAAGAATTACGATGTAAAATGAATGAAGTAAAAGGTCTTTTTTTTATAAATGATTTGTACACCTACAAAGTTCTCAATGCTTCATTTTGAATGTCAGGGCCCTTGTTTGAAGCTACTTTGAGCTTTTTTAATGGTTTAAAATAGACTAGTGTTGTGAGCCTTTTCGAGACCCAAATCCTTGCTCCTCAGCAAACATGCCAACTCGTTATCATGTTTTAACATACCCAAAGTTGATTTCACACCAGAATTCTCCCCTAAGATAGCCAGTTTAGCTCATGGTTTATCAGGGTAGGTACATTTCAACTAACTCTGTAGGCTGTAGGCTAAACTCTGCACTTGCTGAATGGATTAATGGATATTTATGGATATTTTATTATTGGATATTTATCATGTTGTGGCGAGGACGTGGTGTTGTACTGCAGTGGTATCTCCAAAAACTGAGAAAAAAAGACTCAGAAGCCTTGTGTAATTTGGACGAGACATCAATAGCCATCCCAAACTTTTATTGTTTCTCAGGGAAACTGAGTAAACCAAAGATACGCACTGGACAGGCTTATGTACACATTACAAACACGGTCAGACATTTCCATGGACACGCACAGGCAGCTGGCTTGATTGTCAGATTTGGGAGCAGCATCTCTCTCACAGCAGTATGTGTGTGTGTGTCTGTGTAAGGGTTAACACAAAGCAGAAACTATATGTGACCTGCACAGGTGCTACACACACTTGACCATCATGCAAAGTCCTGTCACATACTGCACACACACACACACACGCACACGCACACGCACACACATTCACTCAGTGTTGTTCTTCAGGATTTACATTACGCTAGCTGTCTCACACAAACCCACATTTTGATCAGCTTTCAAATAAGACACTTCTAAGTCAGTAAGGGTATTTTAGGCACTGGATGGGGAGTGAAAGGTACAGAACTAAAAGTTCATCTTCCCCAAGGAACTTAAGTTCCCCTTCTGCGAGGAACTAAAAGTTCCCTTTCTGCAAGGAACTAAAAGCTCCCCTTCCCTCAGTCTGGTCTGCTTTAGGTTCCCCCGACAGAGAACTGAACAGTTGTGCAAAATGCTCCTTCGGCTGTAGTGTGGTGACAGGGTCAGTCTCCACTGTACACACACACACACACACATACACACACACACACACACACACACACACACACACACACACACACAAACACAGAAGAAAAAGAAACCACTCAAGCCCCTAGGCTACGTATGACTGAGGCGCTAGCTGTATTAGAATGTCAGTGAAGCAGAGCGTCCTACCTCATACGGGATAATGTTAGACTGCCATTTACAGGAGAATGGTGAGTAACACTTCATTTGAAGGTGTCTGCATAAGACTGACATGAGCATGTCATAAACATGACACGTCACATATCATGAACATTAATGACACTTTATTCATGTTTATGACTGTTGCCATATTGTGTCACTCGGTGTTTGTACCGTTAACTTGATATTTTTTGGGACGTAGGTGATGCAAAAACTGAATGACACTTAATGACAACAGTCATCAACATTAATAAAGTGTCATGTCATGTTTATAAATGGCTCATGTCACTCTTACGTAGACACCTCCAAATAAAGTGTTACTGAAAGGTGTTCCCACTCAGGCTAAAGACACATGCATGTACGACTGCATGTAGTGCATCTAGTTTTATAGTCGATACGATTCAGGAAAAAAACGGTAAAGAAGTAATCTTTTGAAAAACTATGTACACTCCCACGACCTTAAGGAAACTGCTGTATGCTGAGATGTGGTAAACGTAAAGAGGAGTCCAGGGGCAAAAATACATCAAAAATCAATGGGCATGGTCACAAAATGTAGACAGTGAGAAAATGTAGAATTTACAAGTTTGATTTTTGATTTGACTTTGTCAATAAATGCGTCTAGCTTGAGACTATGCTCATTTATTCACAGGATTGCTTTTGAAAAAGCTGGGGTTTCAATGCCACTTCCGATAGGGGGATTAATGTGAAAAATGTGATTTTGTGACTATGCCCGTTTGTCCCGTGAACTCCTCATACTGTATGTAATAAGTATGTATGCTTGTTCCTTTGACCTTTGACCTTGAACTTTTCATGCGGACAGGTATGTAGGTATTGGACCTTTTCATACAAGTAGTATGTATAGTAAAGAAATAAATGCTATATCTGTGTGTGTGTGTGTGTGTGTGTGTGTGAATGAACATCAGAACTACACTTAAATCAACATGACTAATTACACAATTAACCAAAAAACGGAAATTAGAGTTACAAAAAAAAAAAAAAACAACCCAACACTTGAAGAGTTGGGAGCACACAAGAGGAAGCACATGAACTTATGACACAAGTGTGCAGACAGCTTCAGACCCGTGAGAAGGGGTCAGAGTTCAGGGGTCAAAGGTGAATCTTCTCCTCAGCACTCGAGCACTAGGAGGACCTGAGCAGGTCGCTGAGAACTGAGAGAGAGAGAGAGAGAGAAAGAGAGAGAGAGAGAGAGAGAGAGAGAGAGGGAGAGAGAGAAAAAGAGGGAGAGAGAGATAGCAGGTTACAAATGAATGAATCCATTTGAAATGGATTTAATTACTCACATTAATATTTTTATTCACACTGCTTTATTGTCTTCTTGTTGTGGTAATCCTTCATTGCCCACTAATTTAGTAACACTTCACCCAAACAGGCATGCCAATAAAGACACAGTGCCTGAAACGGCAACCATGACTGAGCTGTTTGAGCAAGAGAAGAGACACATAGCCAGAAAGAAAGAGAAAGAGACAAACAGACATACAAAAACATAGAGAGGTAAGTGTGTGTGAGAGTGTATGTGTGTAAATATGTGTGTGTGTGTGTTTAAATATGTGTGTGTGTGTAAATATGTGTGTGTGTGTTACCTTGTGGTTCAGACTCAGTGCCCTGGTGAGTTTTGCCACTTTCTGGATCTGCCCCTACAAGGAACAGAGGGAGTTACACACCATCACACTTCAAACGTGACTTAAAAAACACACACACTCACAAACACTCCTACAAAGACTATCACACACACACACACATACACACACACACTGACCTCCTTGCAGCTTGAAGCAGAGCTTCTTCTTCTGATAGGCGAAGTAGCTGGATGCGGCACCCACTATAGCCACACCCACTGCACCAAGGATGCCGGCCAGGGGCCCTGA
Source organism: Coilia nasus (assembly GCA_027475355.1). Classification (NCBI taxonomy): domain Eukaryota; kingdom Metazoa; phylum Chordata; class Actinopteri; order Clupeiformes; family Engraulidae; genus Coilia; species Coilia nasus. The sequence goes on along the minus strand of CM050220.1, from coordinate 8,689,653 downwards.
GCTCGCCTCTGGGTAAACAAAACAGGTAAACAGGTAAACAACAACATGCCATAAGTTTGTTAGTAATTAATTTGCTGCTATGTCTGGAATATCTCCCAGGTAAACAAAATGAGCACAACTGATTAACACAGCTGACATCAGAACACCTGGTAAATGTAAACACACAGAAACTGTAATGTAGTTACGAACGACAGACAGCCAGACAGACAGACAGATAGACAGATAGACAGATAGACAGATAGATAGATAGATAGATAGATAGATAGATAGATAGATAGATAGATAGATAGATAGATAGATAGATAGATAGATAGATGGATGCGGCTAAATGAACACCAGGGGGCAGTGGCGTCCACATCAGCTTCCTTTAGGAGGGGAATTCCCTCCAGACAAGGAAAAGGTCCTGTCTCAGAGAGTCAATCAAACCTCTTTGCCCACCCACAATTTTAAAGACAACCACTTAAATACAAGCATATACTTGGGATACACAAACACTCACAAATAGACCACCAATCAGATCAGATCAGATAAGATCACCAATAGACACTTATACACACTCTCATAGGCATACATACACACTCACACATACATTCACACCCTCAAACGGACACACACATACACACATGCATACACACCTAAAGACACACTGAATTTTAATAAGGTGTGACAACAAAATACACTCAAATTAATGTTCACACTCACACTCACACGCACACACATACGCACAAGTTTGTGTCAGTGTGGATTTTGTGTGTGCAAACAGCTGGACCACTGTGATTTTCACAGAGTTGGGTGTGTTGGCAGACACTGGTGCTGCAAGTTCTTTTGACTACTTGACAGTGATTTTAATACTTACATGTGCAATACAGAGTGTGTGTGTGTGTGTGTGTGTGTGCATGTGTAAACTGAGAGAAAAGGGAGTAGCCTTGGACCAACTCAATGATGTGTCACCATGACTTAATGCTGAACAATGCCTGAGGTGGAACACATGTTGAGATAGATTGATTAAAAAAACACACACATACACACACACACACACACATACATACATACACACACATACACACACACACACACACACATACATACACACACATACACACAAACACACACACACACACACACATACCCACACACACACACACACACACCCGCACACACACAAAGACACAAGCTTACATGCAAACACACACCTACATGCACACTCATACACACAGTATGTGAATGTTCTTGCTCTCTCCTCTCTCTTTCTCTCACACACACACACACAAACACACACATACACACACCCACACACAAAGAGAAGCAAGCTTACATGCAAACACACACCTACATGCACACTCATACACACAGTATGTGCATGTTACTCACTCTCTCTTTCTCACACACACACACACACACACACACACACACACACACACAGAACAGGTGTGTGACATTCCCCGAGTGCCTGTCCAGATCACTGAGTGCTCCGTGACAGCCGTTGCCGTGACAACGCGGCAGACAAATCAACTCAAACATGAGGCGCGAGGTTCCATCTAGCGGGTGTGTTTATTTAGCACAGTGTAAACACAAACAACAACAACAACATAAATCTATCAGATGCAGGAGTGTAAACAAAACCATGCGCATGCCATGCTGATGACCCATTACTGGTCAAATACACACACACAAAAACACACAAAGGAAAACACACACACACTGCTATAGCTCTTACAAACATTAAAGAGGATACACACACCACACACACACACACACACAAACACAAAAAGGAAATCACATACATTGCTATAGGTCTTACAAACATTTAGAGGACACACACACCACACACAGACACAGACACAGACACACACACAGACACAAACACACACACACACACACTAGAGACACATTTAGACCCGCTGCCACAGAGACAGATGAAAAGAGAGAAGGGAGAAGTAAGAGAGCTCTATTCATTCCCCCTAACCACACTAGGGCTAAAGGGCAAAGATCTCAAAATACACCAGCCTGTCCTACAAAGGAGACCCCACACACACACACACACACACACACAAACAGCCTGTCCTACAAAGGAGACCCCACACACACACACACACACACAAACAGTCTGTCTTACAAAGTAGACCCTCTCGCACACACACACAAAAATAGCCCATCCTACAAAGGAGAGCCCCCCCCACACACACACACACACACAAACCAACAGCCTATCCTACAAAGGAGACCCCAAAATATACACACATGCGCAGTATCACACACGTCTGTGTGCGTCTGTATGCGCACAAAAAGCATTTGTGTGTGTGTGTGTGTGTGTGTGTGTGTGTGTGTGTGTGTAAAAGCATGCTGCATGTGAATGCCCTGAGTTGAATGCATGCAATGGTAGGAATGTCTGCTGATTCAGCCTCTGGGGTTGCACCCAGCATTACAGGGGCAGGGCCACAGCGGACATGCTGCAACAAGGTGTGTGTTGTGGGCCTGTGTGTGTGGTGTGTGTGTGTGTGACAGGGCTGACACACTCCCTGAGGTGTGTGTGTGTGTGTGTGTGTGTGTGCGTGCGTGTGTGTGTATGTGTGTGTACATATGTGTGTGTGTGTGTGTGTGTGTGTGTGTGTGTGTGTGTGTGTGTGTGTGTGTGTGTGTGTGTGTGTGTGTGTGTGATGGGGTTGACATAACCACTGAGATGCTGGAGGTAGTTATTATGGTTCACTGAAAGTGGCTGAGAAACTCATATTAGGAAAACACACAGCATTGTACTTTCACATGATACTTTCTGTTACGAAGAAAATTCCTCATACACAGGGACACACACACCCCACAGGTGCCAGATAAATACACACACTCCCTCAGATGGACACACACACGCGCACACCCTTACAGCAGAATTTGATTCCAATCTACAGGGCAGTCCTGCAAGCAGACCCTCATCAGACCAGAAGGCAAACTACAGGCTTTAAGTGACCTTCACTGACCATAATGACCTTTACTGACCCTGGTGACCTTCATTGACCTTAATGACCTTTACTGGCCCTGGTGCCAGTACAGATCCCCTTGCTCCGGCAAGTTCACCAAAAGCACACATTTAACTCATTGTTAATGGACGTTATGGCTGCTTCTGCAAAGCTTGTCGGGAATGCGTCACGGCCGTTTGGATATCTCTGGAACATCAAGAAGTTAGGCTCTGCTCGACTTTATGCAAATTTATTTGGCGAACGCGTCTGTGTTATGCAATAAAAGTAGAGCACACAGTGATATCATGATACCATGACACCCGCGGTTCTTGTGAAGGTATATTTCTCTCCTTACAGTTAGTGCCTGGTGTGTTTTATTTGTGTGTGTGTGTAAAAAAAACACATGTGTAAAGTTTGGTAAGGGCACAGTCGTCTGTTATTATGGTTTGCTAGCTTTGTAGATTAATAGGTACAGGTAGACAGATAGATTGACACCTTCCTCGTAGCTTCCAAAGATACGCCCATGCCTAAACATTTTGAAAATGTACATGCAGTACCTGTCCGGTAACACAAGGGGAGGCAGTATGTTTTTATGACGGACCAGCCGGAGCAAGTGGATCAGTACTGTGACCTTTACGACCTTCACTGAAACCTATGACCTTCACTGACCTACAGCAGTCTCAGCCAGCTACGGGTTGGGGGGTTGTGAATGATGGGCATGGTTGTGGGACAGGAAGTGACATCATGAATGCAAGCAGGAAGTGAAAGAGGGAGAGAACAACAGGAACACATGAGTACCCACAGGATGGACAAACACACGCACACACAGTAGGAATGGCCATGAAAATGGTCAAAAAAAAAAAACATAAAATATGGAGCTGAGTGTCCTTCATCCATCAGAGGAGGTGAAAAGTTTCTAAGACTAACCAACACACACTTATACACACACACACACACACACATACACACGCACACACTGGGACATGCGCACACACACACCAGCACCGCTAACAGCTACTCTGTGCTAATCTCCGCAGTGGGCAGGAAGTGGAGGAGGCTGAGTGGGTAATCTCAGGCCTCTTCCTGGTTGCCCATGGCAACGTCGATGAGGTCCAGCGCCCCCTGGAGGAGGGGCTTGAGGGTGGCCTGCAGGTTGGCGATCCACTGGTGCAGGCCCTCGGGCAGATCGTCTCCCAGCAGCTGAGCCAACACGCGCGCCCATGGCAGTGGCACCACCGCATCTGCAACGACACCCGCACCGCCCATCAGCCATCCAATCACACAGCGGCCCTGTGTGGCGGCCACCAATCACACAGCACCGCGCATCAGCCATCCAATCACACAGCAGCCCTGTGTGGCGGCCACCAATCACACAGCGCATCCGCACATCAGCCACCCAATCACACAGCGGCTTTGTCTAGAGGCCACCCAATCATACAGCAACCTTGTGTAAAGGCCATCCAATCACACACCCGCACCACGCATCAGCCATCCAATCACATAGCAGCCCTGTACAGAGGCCACCAATCATACAGCAACACCACACATCTGCCACCCAATCACACTGTAGCCTTATGCTGAGGCCACCAATCACACAGCAGCCCTTTGTAGAGGCCACCAATCACACAGCAGCCTTACACAGAGGCTACCAATCACACAGCATTCTTACATAGAGGCCACCAATCACAACGGCCACATTTAGAGG
>CM050220.1:8645000-8675000 GCA_027475355.1 Coilia nasus | reverse complement strand
ATGCATACACACAGGAACACGAACACACACACACACACACATACACGTACATACACACACACACACACACCTCCCCCCCCCCACACACACACAAATACATCATATTGTCAATTAATAATTATTTATTTACCAGGATCTCCAAAGGCATCATTGATGTCAAATCCACCTGAAAATGAGAACAAAAATCAGCTGACATTATTACGTCATACTAACCTGATGACTGGTCTCTGTCCAATATGGCTGCCATTCAGTAATGGGCAACCTGCCTTCAGAAGTTACAATCCAATACCACACACTGTATTTATTACAGCCATTCACTAAATCAGCTGATTCTACTTGCACAACTCTTCAACCAGGTAGAGGAGGTATTTATGGAAATCACCTGTACATCATATTAGTCCCCAATGTGCCTTCACTTGACTAACATGCCATGATGCTACTAACCACTCTTCCTCTAATGTGGCCCCTGGCCATTTTCAGCACGATGCTATAACTACCGTCTATTCCGATATCCATGCTTCCATGCGATATCCATGCTTCCATGGTTGCACCACAGTGCACTGTCTGCACTTACTAAGTGCACAGATTTCAGCAGGTAAGTGTTGTTCCATATTCCATACTCCGTGGTGCACTTACCGGGATTTCCGATGGCAACTGCCTGTCTCATTACCCGGCAACTTTGAATGGTGAACGAGACATTTGAACGGTGAACGAGACATCTTTAACTCATTGCAAAATGAATACACTACTGCGAACTTCTTGGAAAATGCGCCAACGTCGTCAGCAACGTTATCTTCTCGTTTCTTCTTCAGTTTGGTCTGTCTGGCTTCATCACTTCTGCAGCTACGTTTTGATCGCTATGAGGGCAGCATCCGGGTCCTTTCAGTACACTTATTTTCGCCACAATCGTAATCGGAACGTTCTACATACCCAAACTAAGTACAGTGAGTGCAGGAAGCATGGACTTCGGAACAAACCACTAGTCTCTCTTTAACATGCCGCTGTTGCCATGATTCGGTCAAACCATCTCTCCCTAACATGGCTGTTATTACCATGAAATTACTAACCAGTCTCTCTCTAACATGATGGCCATTCCAATGGTATTACTAACCAGTCTCTCTCTAACATGATGGGCATTCCAATGGTATTACTAACCAGTCTCTCTCTAACATGATGGCCATTCCAATGGTATTACTAGCCAGTCTCTCTCTAATATGGTCACCATTACAATGTTGTCACAAACTAGTTTACTGGGGATCCAAACTGTCCATACCGCTGATTTAAAAGAGACAAGTCTTCTAGCTCCTGCGCTTGCTGTACTCATGTCAATGTAAATAGCCCAGTAAGACACCAATCAGAGCTACGCACTACAGTCTAGGATGTCCTGGAAAAAACTGCGCAGGTGAACTTTGGTTCCACATTGCATTCAATACACTTTGTACCAAAGTGTTACACATTTTCATGAAGTGAACCCTTTGTGATTATTCTTTGTATTACCTACGTAATGTACACACACACAAACACAAACACACAAACACACACACACACAGACCAAGTCTATAATAAACAAATGGTCACTCACCGGTTCCACCAGTTCCTCCATCTTTGGGGGGAACCACAGCTGGCTTATCAGGCTCAGGGTCTGTGGGGATCACTCAGTTAGAGAGATGGAGCAAGAAGAGTACATACACACATTCATATGCACAAACAGACACAAACACACACTCATCCGCACGCACAAACACACACACACATACATACATACAAATACAGACAGACACTTACACATACACGAACACACAGATAGATACACACAACAGATACATGGTGCGGGACAGACAGTGATTAGGGGGCGGAGTCAGTAACACATTTAATCAATTACATTAATCACCCAAACCCCAGGCTGGGGGAGGAGCCTGTATATTTCATTATGAGTGACACCTGATTGACCAATCACAGAAGACCGGGCTGACATGGGAAAGAAAGAGTAAGACCACTTCACACACGCATAGTTTTACCTGGACCCAGAGCATCTGCCAAATCAAATCCATCTAAAACCACACACACACACACACACACACACACACACACACACACACACACACACACACAGTTATGGGGAGTCTAAGGTAAGAATCTGCACTGAAGTGGAGCTTTTGGTGTGTGCTGGATTCGAGGAGTTTTAGATGCTTAGTGTGTCTATAAATGTCTATAAATAGAGCATTAGTGTACACAGCTAATAGAAAAAAAAATGTCCATCTTGTGGCAATTGGAATCAGCTGATCAACAGATCAACTCATCACTTTTGCACAGAAAATGCTTTCATAAATTTGCAGCCTTCATGTTTCCTTTCGTGGTCGCACATCTTCTTTTTCCTTTTCTGTTTATACATACACATGTGTAAGAGCTTGCATGGAGGTGGGAACATTCTTTAGTAAAGTTTTTCGAGAGTTTGCGGAGAAAGTGGCATATGCTGTCTTTTGTTAATAAGCAACTGTTACGGCTGTATATGTATCCTGTTGTGCTTTGATTCCAGTGCTGTTTGTCCCTCTGGCTCTCCCATACCTGCTACCTGCTCAGATGTTCATGTGATGGAATTAGGCTGAATAGGAGCACCTGGCCAGGTCATCAAGCTGGGCTTAAAACCACCTGGTTTCTGCTGCCAAGGAGAGGCTTTTGGTGTGGGACTGCTGGCTGTTGCTGTTGCCTCTCAGCCTGGGATTGTGTATTATGATTTGGACTTTGTGTTGTGTCTTTGTCTTATGTGTTAATAAATCCCACTGGTTGGGTTACATTTTAAAGGTGTTTGTGTATGACTTGGGTCAATGGTAGGTTTGTTGTTCGCCCCAGTAGGGCCATCCAGCAACATTTATAAATACAATAATTACATTAGACTTAGCTGACGCTCTTATCCAGAGCGACTTACAGTTATTTACAGGGTTTCAGTTACAGTCCCTGGAGCAGTGTGGGGTCAGATGCCTTGCTCAAGGGCATTTCGGCCATGGGTTGGGTGGGATTCGAACCTGCGACTCTCCGATCCCAACTCCCTAACAACTAAACCACAGCTGCCCCCATCACTGTAAGTAAGGCCTCAGATCTGAGTGGGAATGTAAGGTGTGTAAGGCTGAAGTCTGAGTAACCCAACAGATAAACTTCGTACGCTGCAAAAGGCGACCACACACATAGCCCCAACAGAACTACCACAGTATCAAAGGCCTACCCTTATCCCATCTGCATTTAGGTCAAAAATATTTGGCGGAATATCATGGGTGCAACCACAGACTGTGTATAAGAGAACTGGACTTTCTCACAGACGTCTGAGGAAGGGTGAGGAAGCCCGAAACGTCACATGGTATTTAAACTAATTAAACAAATTTAAACTAATATTAAAATAAACTTGAGCATAAATCTGGTTGAACAAACTTTTTCCTTTCTACTTATGTTGACTGCCCTTTGGTCGTGCTCCCAGTGTTCATTAGGGATGTGCGTGCTTTAACTGAACTCTTGTGTACTGTGAATTTTAAAATATAGCAGAAATGACAATGAAAGCTGAGTTGAAGTTGATGAAGGCTTTGTCGTAAACAGGTCAGGTGAGGGTGGGGCTTTACTTGGGTGAGGTGAGGGTGGGGCTTTACTTGGGTGAGGTGAGGGTGGGGCTTTACCTGGGTGAGGTGAGGGTGTGGCTTTACCTGGGTCAGGTGAGGGCGGGGCATTACCTGGGTTTTTGGGTGCTTCTGGCACCTTTGGTTTCTCTGTTGGTGGTCCTGTGTGTAAAAAAAAAACAGATTATGAGCTGACAGAATAAGCAAAAATGGAACAATACAGTGTGTGTGTGTGTGTGTGTGTGTGTGTGTGTGTGTGTGTCTGCGTGTTTGTGCATGTTTTTTTGTGTGTGTGCGTGTGTACTTGTGCTTGTGCGTGTGTGTGTGTGTGTGTAGGAATATAAAGAATCAAAAAAGGGACTTACCATCGTCTAAAGCATCAAATAGGTCCAGGTCTGTGAGAGGAGAGGAGAGGAGAGGAGAGGAGAGGAGAGGAAAGAAAAAGAGAGGAGAGCAGAGCAGAAGAGAGGAGAGGAGATGGGAGAGAGGAGAGGAGAGGAGAGGAGAGGAGAGGAGAGGAGAGGAGAGGAGAGGAGAGGAGAGGAGAGGAGAGGAAAGGAAAGGAGAAGAGAGGAGAAGAGAGGAGAGGAGATGGGAGAGAGGAGAGGAGAGGAGAGGAGAGGAGAGGAGAGGAGAGGAGAGGAGAGGAGAGGAGAGGAGAGGAGAGGAGAGAAGAGGAGATGGGAGAGAGGAGAGGAGAGGAGAGGAGAAGAGAGGAGGGGAGAGGAGATGGGAGAGAGAAGAGGAGAGGAGAAGAGAGGAGAGGAGAGGAGGAGAGGAGAGGAGAGGAGAGGAGAAAAGAGAAAGGGGGAGAGGAGAGAGGAGATGAGAGGAGAGGAAAGAGGAGAAAAAAAGAAAAAACACAGAGCTGTCATTTAGCAGCAGTAAGAGAGAAGGTGATATGCAAACAACACACAAGGTCTGTTGGCAGGTCTGGTCTCAATGCCAGGTGTGTCTACAAACACAACACACGGTATTGTTTGCTCGCCCAAACACCCAATTTTACCAGGTCAGAATAAGGCAGGCCAAAGTGTGTGTGTGTGTGTGTGTGTGTGTGTGTGTGTGTGTGTGTGTGTGTGTGTGTGTGTGTGTGTGTGTGTGTGTGTGTGTGTGTGTGTGTGTGTGTGTGTGTGTGTGTGTGTGTGTGTGTGTGAAATATACACAATATTTCCTTCTCTCTATCTCTCTCTCTCTCTTACTCTCTCACACATACACAGTTTGTTGTGTCCCATCCTGTACCATGCACACAACCTTCCAAGTCCTGAGACAGAGAGTAATACTAGAGTAATACTTTCACTACTTTGTGAAAGCACAAAACCAGTCCTGACTACTGAACTCATTGTTGACTATTTATGCAAACACAGCACATGTCTGTCGGGTCTGGAGTTGTATGTGGTACAGGCGGCGGGCCCACCACAGAGGGCATTCTTATGGTTTGGAAGAGCCAATGAGAAGCCACAGGAAATTCCTGAGTTTGGACTGGCCCAATCAGAGCGCTGTGTTTGGTGACAGGGGTGGGCCTAGGGTACTGGCCCAATGAGAGGCCTGTGTTTGATGAGAGAGGATGGCCTGTTGCAGAGGGCATTCCTGTGGTCAGGGATGTCCAATGAAAGTCTGGCATGGCAGAGAATATATTTAGAACGGTCTGTCCTACACAGTTTAATGACCCTTGCACGCACACACACTCTCACAGACAGACACACACACACAGACATCTCTCTACTGTTGTCTTACAGGGTCTGTTGCGGCTGTTACTGTAGCTAACACTTACAAACAGAACTAACACTCAGTGCAGACACAAACACACAGTGCAGACACAAACACAACTAACACATCTGGCACACACTACAGGCACAAGGATCTAAAACTGACTACAGGCACACAGACCTGACACCTGACAATGATTACAGGCACAGACTACAGACATACCGTACATAGTGTAGCTGATGCTAACACACACCACTACCACACACTATTAGCACATACGACAAACACATGTTGTTGTTTTTTTTTTAATCAAGTTAATCAAATCAAAATGACTTTGTCACAACACTACACACAGTTAGCACAACCACATAAGAAAGTAACAGAACACCTCAGATCACATGTGCAAAATGACACACTTTTGTAAAAACTACACAGTTAGTTACAGAAACATAATTTTGCTGTCATGCTGCATAAATATAAGTCATATAATGTAATTCTGATTGAATTTGAAACACTAGTGATATTTCTTTTCTTTGGAAATATTGTTATAGCAAACTGTATGAATATGTTCACCAAACATAACATGCAGTACTAATACTGCACATCAATAAAAACATTTGCAGGATTTCTATACACAACAACGGCAAATCAGTCAGTATGTTTATGCAAAGGTTAGCCTGGCGGACCAGACTTTGGCTCTGCGTGAAAAGAGTCAGAATATTCCTGGTGGGTGGATACTTTGAGTGAACTTCAAAGCTATTGAGTCTGCTCTCAACCAATCAAAACCACCTGTATGTGGATACTTTGAGTGAACTTTAAAGCTATTGGGCCTGCTCTCAACCAATCAAAACCACCTGTATGTGGATACTTTGAGTGAACTTTAAAGCTATTGGGCCTGCTCTTAACCAATCAAAACCACCTGTATGTGGACATGTATAGGATGTCTATGGATAGTTTGAGGGAACTTCAAAACTATTGGGTCTGGCTTCAACCAATCAAAACCACCTGAATGTAGATACTTTCAGTGAACTTCAAAGCTATTGGGCCTGCTCTCAACCAATCGAAACCACCTGAATCGAGCATACACACTCAAACGTATCGCTTCAGTTCAACATCATCTGTCTCAGCCCTCTCACTGAGTTTGATCTTCCTCTTCCCCTCTTCCTCCTCTCTATCTCCCTCCCTCCCTCCATCCATCCATCCCTCTTCCTCATACAAACATTCCCCTCGTTCTTACTGCCTGTCCTCTTCTGTCTCCTGTTTCTGTGTAAGACAGGTTGACTCTCAGGCTGTCCTTTGACAGTGCTCACTGTAAGCCTCACTGGTGGGTTCTGAGTTTTGTACCTGAATGTCTGTACACCTGAAGATCATGTGCGCTGAAGACAGGTGTGTTGGAGATGACCGTGGTCTAACTTAGGGGAATAAGGGAAGGGTGCGGGAGGTCTTATTTCCCTGGGTGAGGTATATGAAAGACAGTGTTTTAAAATATCAAAGAAGTAGTGTTATGTTATTGTTATCATTTCTGTGTTTAATGTAAAACATGTGAACCTTGTTTTCTGTTCTTTAGCCTGTCTAACTCTAGTCTGACAATGACAGCATGCGGACAGAGGTGCAGATTTGGGCCAATGTCTTGATTCCCGAATGTCAGGGTCTATATGAGGGGTACTTTTACTGTAATTTCAGTGTGTAAGTACTCTTAAAGTGATAACACACACCAGTAACACAGAAAGTCCACACACATAAACACACACACACTAAATTACAACCCAAACACAAACAACTTTCTCTCTCTCCCTCTTTCTCTCTCTCTCTCTCTCTCAAATTCAAATGTAAAGGTGCTTTATTAGCATGGCTGTTTAGATACAGTGTTGCCAAAGCAATGTTATATAAATAATTATAATACAAATATCAAAAAGAATGGTAACAAAATTAAGTATGTGTAACATGCTAAGTATTACAGTGTGGTTATACAGCAGTATAGTAGTTAATAGTGTGTTTGTTGGTGTCTGTGTGTGTGTGTGTGTGTGTGTGTGTGTGTGTGTGTGTGTGTGTGTGTATGTGTGTTTGTGTGTGTCATATGTTTGCATGCAGGTTTGAGAGTTCATGCTAGACTGAGCCCTTAGGTCATGGCACTGTAGGCTGTGTTGTGTTCTGCCAATGCAGCTGAAAGGGCCTTCACCAAGAAGCATGGTCATTTTGTCTCTGTTACTGAGACTCTGGAAGGATGGGATGGCTTTTAGCAGTTTAGGGAAAAGGGACTCTCTTATCTGATTGTATTTTTCACAGTGTAGGAGAAAGTGCCCCTCTGTTTCAACCCTGCCTGTCTCACAGGGACCACATATTCTTTGTTCTCTTTGCAGCCAGCTTTTTTCTCTGGGCCTGCCTGTTTTTTGTGGCTGGTTTGTGGTCACTGAGCCTGTGCTTGGTCAGGACGCGACTCTGCTTCATAAGGGCTCATTCACAAACACTCTCCGTACACAGCGCGTGCCCGTTTTCTGTCCGTATTCGTTTAGAACGCATGTTAACAAATTAGACCATTCACACCACACGTGTGATCTGAGCGTATTCTGTCACCATACAAACATATTGTACATGGTTACGGTCTGTACATGCTCAAGTCTGTGTGAATAAGCCCTAACTCTGAGATATTCAACCAATTCATATTCTCTTTTTAGGGCCAGATAGATATTCATTCTGCTCTGGGTGGTAATTTGGTTTGCACAGTTGTCTAAACAGTGTTCTTTTGCTTGACTCTAACTGATGTTTGAGAAGCAGAGCTAGACTGAGCTTGATGTGTGTTAGCCTTTGGTTAGTTAGCTTCAGCACCAGCTGGCATACGGGACTCTTTTCAGGGTCCAGCTCCTGGGTTTTCACTGCCTGAAACTGAATGCTGTTCTTGGGACTACTGTTTAGATGCATCCCGAATTTGAGTGGTTTTTTTTTTTTTGGACTGGTAAATTAACCAACGGAAACTGGCCTAATTTGGCCCTGCATGCATTATTTAGTGTTTTTGATTGGACAAAAACTCTCTCTGGCTCTCCTTTTCAATCTCTCTCTCTCTCTCTCAGTTCCTCTCTTACACACACACACACATTATGCCCTCCTTTTGTAAGTCGCTTTGGATAAAAGCGTCTGCTAAGTGTAATGTAATGCAAAAAAGCATACAGTGATGTAGCACACACACACACACACACACACACACAGAGCTGTGTGACTCAATGTTCTACTCGCAGAACACACTCCCCTTCCGCCTCCTGGGGAGACCCCGAGTGACTCAGTGTCATAAGAGCGACGCCCAATCCCCCGACTGACAGCCTGTTTTCCTCCAAACCATGGATACGCCATGGCAACAACAACATAAACACAAACCATTGTCATGGTAGTGTCAACCACTACAGTTTCTACTGCTGAGTCAAAGACATGTGTGCGCCTGTGTGTGTGTGTGCGTGTGTGTGTGTGTGTGTGGAGACGCATTAGGGGAACAAATGCATGTGCGTGTAGATGTGGGAGTGGCTCATCACTGCAGCTTTTGTTTTTGTTACTGTTGTTTTCGTTTATTCATTTGTTTTTTGGCCTATGTACTTTCTTTTCTACATTCCTGCATTTTAACTTTTGGCCTTTTTATATTCTGTGCTTTTGTTTGCTTCCTGACGGTGTGTTTTTAACTACATTTAAAGACACAACCTTCCGTCTCTATGTGAGCTAATACTTCAATCTTCACCTCTCCTGTGTTGCAATACTTTAGTCTCCATCTCACTGTGTCCTAATACTTTAGTGTGTATCTCATTGGGACCTAATACTTCAATCTAATCCAAACCTCTCCTGTGTTGCAATACTTTAGTCTCCATCTCACTGTGTCCTAATACTTTAGTGTGTATCTCATTGGGACCTAATACTTCAATCTAATCCAAACCTCTCCTGTGTTGCAATACTTCAGTTTTCATGTCATTGCCTCCATCTCCATCTTCAGTCCTAATATTTTAGTGTCTTTCTCTATCAGTGCGGTTACATGATGGCAAATAACTCGATTATAGCTTTAATTCGACTATCCTATTAAGAGGGGGCAACTGCAATTGTCCGAGTATACATGGCAGTGAGTAATTGGAATCATTGGCCGAAAGCACCTAGTACACCCGTACGATATAGCGCTGTACCAATTTTAACTAGTGTTAATAGAGCTACTTCCGGTTGACCTCTTCACCACCAATAACAACAACAGCATCAAGCATTCCTGGAAGATGACGAGGTAGAAGCTATGTTCCTCATGGCGTGGATTATCACCGTGGTTAAAACAGTAATGAGATGCCAAACGGCAATCTTAGTTTTGCTAATTGCTGAGGAAAGGCGCCGCCGACAAAGCAAAGCAAATCTCTGTGTGTCCTAATACTTTAATGTCCACTTGTCTTTGTTTTCTAATATTTTACACTTGGTCCCTAGTTCAGTTTGGAGGTACCTGTGGGAGTGTGTGTGTCTAAGTGCGAGTGTGAGTGTTTGTGTGTGTGAGTGTCTGTGTTTGTTTATTCTTCATTGGACTAGCGTAGTGTCCCAAAGATTACACACATATGCACATACATATATACATGCACACATACAGACATACATACATACACATACAAACATACATACACACATACATACACACATACATACATATATACACACATACATACATACCCACATACATACAAACATACATAAATACATACATACATACATACAGACATACATACATACATACATACAAACATACATACACACATACATACAAACATACATACACACATACATACACACATACAATACACACATACAATACATACACATACATACATACACACATACATACATACCCACATACATACAAACATACATAAATACATACATACATACATACATACATACATACATATATACAGACATACCCACATACATACATACATACATACATACATACATACATACATACATACATACATACATTCATACATACCCGCATGCATACATACATAAACAAAACACACAGATTACAAATATTCATATGCATACACAAACAATAACAACACACACACACACGGCATTGTGGAAGTTATTGAGCCGATAGGAGCGGATGTTCCTGAAAACAATCCGCCATTGAGGTGTTCAAATTTGGGATGCTAAAAGAGAAAAGGTGTGTGTTGTCCACTTGTCATGTTTTATGCAGTCCTGTCTGACAGCCAAAAACAATGCGCCATTGAGGTGTTTACATTTGGGATGTTAAAGTGGAAAAGGTGTGTGTTCTCCACTTCTCATGTGTTATGCAGTCCTCTCTGACAGCCAAAAACAATGTGCCATTGAGGTGTTTACATTTGGGATGTTACAGGGGAAAAGGTGTGTGTTGTCCACCTGTCATGTGTTATGCAGTGGAGAAGGGAGACGGGGCAGCTCTATCCTCTCCGACAGCCACCATACGGGCTTTGTTTTCTTGCCAGACAGACTTTTCCGTGTCAGCCTTTTAATGCTGATGGATGGATACTCTTTCTCTCTCTATTTCTCTCTCTCTCTCTCTTTTTCCCACTCTGTCTCTTTCTCTTTGTCTCTCTCTCTTTCCCAGTCTCTCTCTTTCTCTCTCTCGCTCCCTCTCTTTCTCTTTGTCTCTCTATTACTCACTCTTTTTTTCTCTCTCTCTCTATCTTTCTTTCTCAATATGTGTACCTCTCTTACTGTCGCTGTGAAATTCTATGTGGTGAGTTTCATGTCTGACCGTATTATGTCATACTGCCTGCAATACTCCCTCCCTTTCTCCCTCCCTCCCAACCTCTCTCTATCTCCCTCTTTCTCTCTCTCTGTCTCTATTCCTGTCTCTCTATCTGTCTCTATTCCTGTCTCTCTTTCTATCTGTCTCTCTTCCTCTTTCTCTCTCTGTCTGTTCTCTTTCTCTCTACCTCTGTCTCATTTCCTCTGTCTGTCTCTCTGGATCTGCTTCTTTCCCTCTGACTCTATCTTTCTCTTCTCCTCTTTCTCTATCTGTCTCTTTTCCTCTATCTCTCGCTATCTGTCTCTTTCCTCTGTCTCTCTCTTTCTCTTTGTCTCTCTCTTTGTCTGTCTCTTCTCCTCTGTCTCTATCTATCTGTCTCATCTCCTCTTACTCTGTCTCTTTCCCTCTATCTCTCTCCATCTGTTTCTCTTCCTCTTTCTCCCTACCTGTCTCATTTTCTCTGTCTCTCTCTCTCTCTTTATCCGTCTCTTCCCCTCTGTCTCTCTCCCCTTCTCCGTCTGTCTGTAAAGAGTGTGGCAAGTTAGTCGATGTCATGCTGCATAAGATACTGCTGCTGCCACCACAAAGGCATGCAACCCAGTCCCAGATGACACTTCAGGCTTGCGTTCGCACGCATGCGGTCCCTGGGGCAACAGCCATACACCCAGTGCTCTAAGTGGGGAATGAAAAGTATGGCATGAGGCCAGGCTGAGTGTGTGTGTGGGCATGCGCGGATACGTATATGCACGCGCATGCATGCAAAAGTTTGTGTGGTGTGCTGTAGCCCTGGATTCATTGTTCGTCTCAGTGTTAACTTGTCCGTCTGAATCATTTTCCAATCCCTACTCCTACATGGCTATATCCACCTCAGAGGTCTGAGTCACCACAAGCCGCATCAGAAGTTCATCCTCTACCAGAGGTTTTTTTTTTTTTTTAAATGGAGGGCTGCATGGAGGTAGCCTTCATCAGTTTACAAAACAAAGATCCTTTAGGAGATTCATTTCTTTTATAATTATGTGAAAGATTAGATACACAAAGGCACACATGTATACAAAATGCAGTCAAGCAATCAACATCGCTCAAGAAAGACACACACACACACAATGGCTTTTCTTCAAAACTGCCAGAACACTAGTGCCCTGTCCTTGAATCCATATTTATTTTATGTTATCTCTAATGTGTGGATTTTGATAACAGTTCAAAACTTAGCTGGACGTATTGTACAACATTTGTTCTGATTGAAGAGAAACGTACACCGCTAAAAAGTCAGACAGACGTCATGGAAACAGCCTGTCATCATAAACTTTAACAATAAAATGGAATACTATATGGCACAAAACAGACACAGTAGTTGCCTTCCTTTACACGCATGTTTTCGAACAGCACCGAAACAGACAGCTATAGACTTACCTTGCGCTTGAGTTGCAACAAGACCGGCCAAAACCACGATCCAAACGAATGAGGTCATCTCGGCTCTGTAACACAACATGGAAAGATATCCAAAAAGTTCAGTTCAAAGTTCTTCCAAAAAAAAAAAGATCTACTTTTCGCCACGGTTAAGGTGAGACATGTCGCTAGCGTACCGTGTTTTTGCTTCGCGCTCTTCAAGAAGTCTGTCGGGTGTGTCCTCCTCCTCCTGCAGTAAAGTAGACAACTGAACAGAGCTCACATGGGCGCGCTCCAATGATAGACCCACCCCACCTCAAACACACACACACACACACACACAACCACATGCGTGATTCAGTCGGAAGAGACAGCAGAAAACACATAGGTGTGTGTTGGCCGCGCCCAACAGGCAAATGAGTGTGGGTGTGCCATGTGAACTTGAGCATTACTGTGTTTATTGAAAGTGAAGTGAATGAACACTTAATCCAGGAATTCTTTTCATGCCAAGGTGTTTCAGAGCCTAAAAAATATCGACTCAAACACAGTTATGCATTTTCTACCATTCGTTACCTCTGCAAGTTAACTACAGGTAGCTACAGTTAAAGCTTAAACTAGAGACATGGACTGCTCGGTGCCGACCATAGATCTCTGGTTCAATTACCCCACGCTTGTTAATGCCTAATATAGTCTATGATCATCTTAGGCTACTTGAACTCTCTTTTTTTGTTTAATACGCTGAAAATTGTTCACGTTTGGCCAATGTGGGAGTTAGGAGTAGTCAAACTGGCTTGGGCGAACTACTGCTCACTGTTTGTTTTTTCCTGTAGGCAAGGCCGAGCTTCTAAACTAGGCTAGGACCCCGGTCAATCCCATAGCAAGTTTTTTAACTGGGTAGCCATTCATGTCATTGACTTTGAGTGACCCCTGGCGGCCGAGTGACGACGCCACACCAAGCATTTATTTTGGGCAGTGCGCTCAGAGCGCAGCGAAGTGTCCCATATGCCAGGGTAGGTTTGCTGAATTTAACTGTCAGAGGAACTGAGCTGTCAGAAGAACTGTATGGGCCATTAATTTGTAACAGCACCTTCGTCTCCTCACAAGATAATTCATGATAAACATCATCATTTACACCGGCAAGAAAACTAATTCGGAAATGCATGTTTACAAATTTGTAGCAGGTGCGTAAAAGGCAGTTTGTTGGGTTATATGTGTGGTGTTATTTCTGTAGTCTACCCAGAGGCGTGCCAAAGTCAACTTAAAAGGAAGACTGTTAGCGTGTATCAGGCTCGCCACAAACGAAAGCATTGTTTGCTCTCTCGATCTGTGCAGGAAATTGATGTTAATAGTCAGGGCATGGATCAGTGCATGGTTTGATGGATTATGTTCTCTAGGAATCCACCCCCCTGCCTCTAGGTCCACAACTCGGCACGCGCCAATGCAGACGGGAGACCAGTAGGAGCTCAGGAAAAGACAGCAGCTCTCCATCAACTCAAGCACGAGGCGTTTGGCGGTAATTGCCCGTTCACTCCTTAGTCATTCCTCCGCGTGGACCATGCAGGCTCTGATCTCCCCCGTCACAAAGGCTATTTTAGTGGCTTTGTTTATTTTTGCCATCCTTTTGATTCTCTACGTGATACTGTGGTATATCTGTCGAGACGTGGACTGCGACCATGGGATTTGATCGAAGGACCTGAGGCGCGCTTAAGGAGAGGAAATCCTTCTGCACAGGTGAGGGCATCACCAGGGTGACCCCGGTAAGTCAGTCATCGTGTCTGCCACAGTGCCGGGAAAACTGTGATCAGCATTAAACTGAGAACTCGAAAGTTGAATGGTCTTCGCGAGGAGATGCGCCAGGGGCTTAGCTGACAGCCACTGTCGTGTGCTCGTGCAGTCGCTGTTGTATCGTGCAGCCAGTTGAAGCAGTGTTTGTTTTTCTCCCCTTCTGTGGGTGCCCGGTGCTATTGTCAGTCCTTCACTGCCTGACTGAGACATGTCCAACATATTGCAGGCACTGAGTGACAGTCTCTTACCTGGTGGAATAAGTACGATTGGTGATGATGTTAGGCAGAAAAGTTTATTTAGATTCGCAGTTTAGATTAATTGAATGCGCACCCATGAGATTTACCAGCTAAATAATCTAGACCTCGGGAATTAGAATTCACTGAGGTCAGTGTCTGGACAAACTAAATGACAAAGATGCTCTTTACAATAACATTGTCCAAAACAGCACAGCAGGTGTTGTCAGGGTCTTCTCCCCTAGGCACTATAAAGCAAGAGCTGATCTGTGGCATCGAAAGCTTTATTAATTATTACTCTGTGTATCTGTCGAAGAGAGAGAGAGAGAGAGAGAGAGAGAGAGAGAGAGAGAGAGAGAGAAAGAGAGAAGAGAGAGAGAGAGAGAGAGAGAGAGAGAGAGAGAGAGAGAGAGAGAGAGAGATTAGTTCAGGTTAGTTCTCCAGAGGGATGTGATGGGGAACCACGCAGAGAACCTGAGCGCCGTCTCAATAAGCTCCTTGTGAGACAGAGTCCATTTAGAGACGGGTCATGCATGTCATAACAGTAGCATCGATCCATGTCGTATTTTGTGAGGCTTTGTGCAGGCGTCGGATCTGTCTTGTCGTTTTAGGTCACAACGAGAACATCTGACTCACCGATGAAATACTCCGCGTGCAACGTGCGCAGCATCTCAAGTGTGCGCGCCTCATCCCCTCATAACTCAGCGTGGCGAGCTCATCAAGCCGCCCAACCTGACAAACTGTCACGGTACTGCTGCGATCTCGAGGATGGCCCGAGACGAGACTCTGACAAACAGTCACGGTTCCGAAACAATCACGAAATCTTACTGCTTCTCTGACCTGCAGTCACGAGGCCAGCCCCAGGCGGCCTTTTGCAGTGTGATTAATTGTGATGGTTCTGGGCGCCACTCAGGAATGAGATCGAAATGAGATACCAGCTGTGCGTCGTTCACGCGCAGCCTGGAGGACAAATGAAGGACAGAGACTCCGACCAAATGAGATGGCCAGATGGCTTTTCCTTAAACTGGCATCATCTTTTTTTCTGACCTGACAGTATTTCTGCCAGTCGCACCTTGACGTAAAATATAACCTGGGTGGGAGGTCACAGTCCACACATCCCAAACTCCTTCCTTCTTCTAGAAAAAACACTCAGCAGTTATCCACATTCAGCACCATGTGCACTGGCAGTTGTCTTGCGCACTGCCACTGGAAATGGACATAATGTAATGTAATAGCCTCCCATCACAGTAAGATATTCATTCCCCTTTCCATTTTCCCCAATGGAGGGAAATCAGATGATTCAGATAAAGAGCATTGTGAAAACCTCTGGGGTATGAAGCCTGCAGCAGAAGGGGGGGGGGGGGGGGGGGGGGGGATGGGGCATAGGACATTGCTTTGTAGAAATGTGTCTATATGATTATATGACTTTATGACACCCATTCCCAATACACCCATCCACACTATAATATTAGCCTAGTAAAGCAGCCTCTCCTACTTCATTTCATTTTGTACAGTGGGTCTGGCAGTGCTTCCACTGACATTGTTGTCTTAGGCAGAATTTTGCCCAGCCAATCAGTGAACAGAGGGAGTGTTCATGAGCGATGATGTCGACTTGTGCTACATTTGAATTGTGGTGCTTAGGCAGGCTAATTGCATATGTCAGGTCCAGATAGGGTAAAGGTAGAGAGACTTGTTTTAAACTACAGCAGAGTCCACACCTCCAGAAAGAATAGGTTTCTCAAGCACTGCCAGACCCTCTGTACAAAATGAAATGAAGTACGAGGGGCTGGTTTACCAGGCTACTATAATATGACATTTATATACACTAATACACCGCAGTATGACATTCATACACCCATTCCTCATAATATCACATTCATACTCCAATACACCACAATATGACATTCATACACCTATCCCTTACAATAGGACATACACAGCAAAAATGTTAAAATTACACTTTGGGAGTTCAAATCAACTCCCAAATGTTTAACCCTAAAATTTCAACCCAATCAAATTCCATTTTTTGCTGTGTATTTTTTGCTGTGCTGGCACTGCATTACATTAGTAAAATGTAAAAGAAAATCACATTCATCACAAATCAGGTAGCTGTTCAGTTCATGATGTGTCCTGTTTAAAAGGTGGTGGTGGGGGTCACTGAAAACCAGGCCCGGATCTACGGTGGGGCTGGATGGGGCATAGCCCCTGCAGACATTTTTTTTGCCCCACCACTTGGTCAACTGTATTTGGCGCAGTTTCAACCTGCAGAACCGGTTTTCTTACCACACTTCACCCCGGCAGAGAACCATCCCCCATTAGCGGGCTATCGACCTGCTGCGACCTCTTTCAGGGACATCCACCAATCACTAGGCGTGTTTAGGACAGCGGCAATTAAACGTGTGGGCCCGACAACCCCCGCGGCCATCAAATCTGTGAGTCGTTGTCATTCTATTGTCCTGCCCGATTAGCATAGCTATCAACAGACCCTCCTCTGGCCCTCACCTAGTGTTGAAATATGGTCCCCAACTCAAGATTTTTAGAGCAATACAACAGGAGGAGGAATCTATGTTCCAGGCACCGCGGACTATTTTGCTGTTGTTGGACTTCATTTTCTTTATTTCTGCATTGGACGTATCCGGATCCGAACATCAATCTAGTGTGCCATCTACAAACATTCTCCACGAGAGAGTAAGTTTTGCTATTATCATATCGTTACTGTGTTGTCACGTGTATGCTCGTTGTTATTGTTTTGTAGCACCTGTGTCTGCACTGAGTGTTTGTTGTTTTATCCTATTTGTTTTATCCAATTAGTTACATGTAATGTACCGTGCATATGTATATAGTAGCAGGAATTACTCATTCTCCATGTACAGTTTATTTACGGAGCATTTGTTTCTAGTAATGTGCTGTTTAGGTGGTATAGCAGTATGTCCTGTGTATGCTATGCTTGTTGTTATTGTTATTGTAGCTTTGTAGTGCCAATGTCTGCACTGTTTGTTGTTTTATCCAGCTTGTTAGATATAATGTACCATCCTTATAAGTGTAGTAGCAGTAATTACTCATTCTCCATGTGCTGTTCATTTGGGGAGTATATGGGGACATTGTTGTAAATGTGTTAGATATGTTACATACTTGTTTCTTATGTTTGCCCCACTACCTCCCCCTGTGCAATAAGCACTATGCAATGTGAAATATTCAGTATTCCCATCCATGCCCCTTTCACCACGTATTTTTATTATTTATTATGCCCTTGTATATATACCTCCCCCCCTTGTTATCTTGCTCTATTTTTGTAATTGACACTTTGTACTTTGCACCTTTTGTATTTGATACTTTGCACCTTTGTACTGGACACTTTGACAATAACTTTGCACTGTTCAATGACAATAAAAGTCTTAAAGTCTTGAAGTCTTAGTTGAAGTCTTGATTTTTACAAATCTGTATAACAACAGAAAGTTGTTCATTTTTGCAAATGTATACAAATAACTTTTCAGAGGATGTTCCATGGTGACATTGAGTAGCAGTGCAGTAGCAGTGTGAACCAAACTAGTCAGCTGAGGCCTACCAATATTTACCATTTGGTCTGATTTGAAACAATTTTAAAATATATCTGTGTTCACAGTGTGCATATACTCTGATTATTTCTGTCCATGCTTTTGCCAAACATGAGTTGCAAATATGACTTTATGCCTAGTCCATATTCATGTGCCAATGCACTGACCCTTAAAGTTATGTTTTATTTGTAATTTTACTGGCGTCACATAGAAAGCTAGGCATAATCATAATTGGTTAGTAGCATATTGCAGTAGCTCTGCCATACCTTTGATACTCACTACTCAACTCTGCATAAATATTTACATGTTATTTTATTTAAAATAAATAAATAAATAAATAAGGTGTATATATCTATCTATCTTATTTATTTATTTCTTTAATACGATATACGATAAATACGATATATATATATATATATATATATATATATATATATATATATATATATATATATATATATATATATATATATATATATATATAATTTGATAGCAACCGTATACTGGGTGTTCATGTTATGCCAGTCACTGTGCCCCCCCCGACTTTCGAAATGCCCCCCCTGTTTGTGCATTCTAGATCCGGGCCTGCTGAAAACTCGGGTAGCGACTTACTGGTGATGGGAAATTGTGGGTCCCTAGGCCACACCAGTTAAGAACCACTGTGGTTTGTTAGTGTGTGTCTGTGTAAGAGAGAGAAATGTGTGTGTTAGATCAGGAGATGTTCTCTGCTGCATCTGGAGCTGCTGTTTGGCAGTGAAGTGGCACTTGAATTATACACTAGAAGCACCCATCCTCCCACGGCTACACAAATAACAGCCCAGGTGTTCAAAAAGGCACTACTGTGTGTGTGTGTGTGTGTGTGTGTGTGTGTGTGTGTGTGTGTGTGTGTGTGTGCGTGCTGCTAAGAGAGAGACAGAGAGCTTGCGTATGTGTAAGTGTGTTGGTGCCTGTGTGTGTTGTGCCTTTGTGCACTTGCATGTGTGTACAAGACTGTTAAAGACATTCATGAAAGTGTGTGTGTGTGTGTGTGTGTGTGTGTGTGTGTGTGTGTGTGTGTGTGTGTGTGTGTGTGTGTCTGTGTGTGTGTGTGTGTGTGTGTGTGTGTGTGTGTGTGTGTGTGTGTATGTGTTGGTGTGAAATATGTTCTGTATGTTCTACTAACTCTAGACGAAACAACAGAACAAATCTCACGGACGACAAGTTAACGTCCTCTTCTTAGTCGCTACACCACCACATAACCTAAAACAAAGCTGTAGCTGCAGGAAAGAAAAATCAGTGCCGTATTAAAAAAAACGCATGCCAAATTGTCTCAAAATCATGAAAAAATGTCTCAAAATGATATTATTGTTATGTCAGGCGCACAAGCAATTTTGACCGTGGCCAACGATTAGGAAGGACCAATGTCTTTCATTTATGTATGAAAAATATCCTTAGCCCCGTGCTTCAGCTTTCAGCCTATGACTTTTTTTCTGGAGCTGCAATTGCTACTTGTCATTGTGATAAGCGCGTGATACAGCTTTGGATACAGCGGAACTTTTCTGACCTGCAGGCACATGATCCAGTCGCACCCGGACAGTAAAGAGGGCAACATACGGCGCGGAACTACGGACAGGAATGGGCTTCCTAGGCGTCCTTCTACCCATGATTAGACTGTATCTGGTCGGCGTTAGAGTTCTCCTTTACCAGCTCTTCAACAGATCTTTCACACTTCCAGGTTTGAGAACAGTCGATATTCTTTTGCCATAAAATAGTTTAAATCACCAACTAGCAATGTCTTCGATAGCGTCAGAATCTGCGATGTAGCAATGACAGGTTGTTGCTTGCTTGTTTAGCCGAGCAGCATCCGCTGCAACCCACAGTTATGATTTGTATTGGGTATGAAACATAATTAGCATTGTCTGTAAGGCCAAAGCAGCACAGCATAGTTCCTCTGTATATAAAAAACGGTATACATTTAGGTGTAAAAAACACAATTTCCTTTCATATACCTGTCATAAAGGCTTAGGCAACTGAATCGTAAGAGTAGACGAATGAGATATTGCGTTTAGGGCAAAATTCACAAGCTTAACGCTCCCCAGGAAGTAGATTGCACTGTTATGTCTCTCCATCCTTTCGTCTGTGTGTGTGTGTGTGTGTGTGTGTGTGTCTCAGGGAAGTCTCAGGGACCTCTAACCCAGATATTTCCTCAAAGCTGTGTCCCTCTGCTCTGTAATCTAAATCCTCTCACAATAGTGTTCTTGTGATGGGGACTCAAGCTCACACAGTTTCCCCAGGAAACTTTTTTACCAAACTGATCATGTCATTGTTAAATATGTGTGTGAGATGAGTGTGTATGAGAGAGGGAGTTGTGTGATTTGGTTTGTTTTGGAAACAAATCTACTGTATATACCTATATACATATAAATAAACTTGAATATGAAATAAATATAAATATACTTAAATATATATTTTTACACCACTTCTGTCAGCATAATTCATCATATGGATACTGGGGTACTCTGACGTTTGGTTGTTGTTATTGTTCTGTGTGTGTGTGTGTGTGTGTGTGTGCGCGCGCGCGCTACATCACTGTATGCTTTTTTTGCATTACATCACACTTAGCAGACACTTTTATCCAAAGCGACTTACAAAAGGAGGGCATAATAAGCTTACAGATGTGTAGAGGAACACAGAGTAAACAGACTACACACATACACACAAGAAGATACATATGCTTTAGTTAAGTTTCCCGGGCAGGGACACTTCAGGCACACACACGCCCTACACACTCATACAAGCACGAGGCACCTAGGTAAAAAGGCACCTAGTAAAGCTTTTCCACTGCAGGACCTCACAGGCCATTTTAGGGGGTTGGCACCTCTGTGGTAGCCTGGCAAACCAGAGTCTTTCACTTCGTTCAGGGAGTCTGGCTACTCTTCATAAGCATATGTTTTCTTCCTTGTGGCCAGATACTTTCTGTGAACTTTAAAATTGTTGGGCCTGCCTTCAAACCAATGGCTACTGCTTGAACACAGCATACATTCTTCATCTTAACACTTAAGTTCAACACCATAGCTTTCAGCTCCTCCAACCGAGCAACACAGCCCTCCTTCTGTTCGCTGATTGGCAACCAAAACATTTGGTTGAGGCAAGTCGAAGCCTTAGTAAAGTTGCCTGATAGACTACTGTAGTGAAGTACAGTATTGAGCAGAGGTGCTATGGCAACGCTAGCCTGGCGTTCTCTGTGGGTTTGGCCACATGGGCCGCCCTTGTAAAAATACTCATCAGGGCAGTTGTCAGGGCCGAATTTGGTGGCTACTCCAGGAAAGCTTCAGAGCTGCCGCTATGCTTTGGGTAACAGCGGAGAAATTTCACACTGAACAGGAGTGCAATTTCACACTAGCCACCCGCTAGTGACCAGAGTTTCTGCGGTCGATGACAGTGAGCGGGGCGTGATCAATTATGATGACGATCGCGGTGGTTATTGATGATGATGATGTTGGTGGTAGCAGCTGTTTGACTGCCGCATGGGGTGACCGTCTGACATCTGATGGTGTGTCCTTCGTGTGTGTGTGTGTGTGTCTGCATGTGTATGTGGCTGGCAGGTGTGTGTATGTGTCTCCGTGTGTTCGGCCGGCAGGGTGGCTGTGTGTGTCTGACAGGTTCTGCGTGCGGCTGACCTTCGTCTGACCTTCGTCTGACCTTCTCCATATGGAGCTGAAGAGCGAAGAGGTGGAGGCCAGCGAGCCCCAGCTGGTGTCCCACCCGCGCGCCAAGAGCAAAGTCTGGAAGTACTTCGGCTTCGACATGGAGGAGGACGAGGTGGGCAAGCGGGCGCACTGCCGCCTGTGCCTGGCGCAGATCGGCTACTCGGGCAACACCACCAACCTGTACGCCCACCTGCAGCGCCACCATCCCGACGCCTTCGTGGAGTTCGAGAAGAGCGGCGGAGGCACCGAGCCCACCCAGCAGCAGCATCATCAGCAGCACCAGCAGCTGCATCAGCATCAGCTGCAGCAGCAGCAGCAACAAGCCCCTCCCTTGACGTGCACGCGGCAGAACTCCCACGAGGCCAAGCGGCAGGCCGAGGTAGCGTCCGCCGTGCTGGGCTTCCTGTGCGAGGGGCTGCACCCCGTGTCCACGGCGGACGAGCCCTTCTTCCAAGCCTTGCTGCGGACGCTAGACCCCCGCTGCGCCCCGCCTACCTCCAGTGAGCTGCTCCTGCAGGCCCTGCCTCCGCGCCACCAGCAGGTGCGGGCGGCCGTGTCGGCGGAGCTCTCGGGGCCGGGCTGCTGCGCCGTGTCGACCGACCTGTGGTGCAGCGAGACGCACGGCCGCAGCTACGTGACCGTCTACGCCCACCAGCTCTCCCAGACGCCTGCGGCAGCCGGCTTCCGCCTCGTCAGCCGCTGCCTGAAGACGTTCGAGGTGCCGGCCGACAGCCCTGCCGAGGGCATGACGCGCGCCCTCTACGAGGTATTCATGGAGTGGGGCGTGGCCCAGCGGTTGCGGGGCGCCACCACCTGCGGCTCCCCGGACGTGCTGCGGGCCTGCGCCCAGCTGGACCTGCCGGTGCTCGTGCCCTGCTTCGCCGGCCGGCTCAACCGCGGCGTCCACGCCGCCTTCCGCGTCCCCGGCGTCCAGGCACTCCTGTCCCGCTGCCGCCGGCTGGTGGACTACTTCCAGCAGTCGGTGGTGGCCGCCTACATGCTGCAGGAGCGGCTGAAGCAGCAGGGCCGCACACCGATGCCGCCGCTGGTCGGCGGGAGGCCCGGCTGCTGGACCTCCACGCTCACCATGCTGCGGAGGCTGCGCGAGAACCAGCCGGCGGTGACGGCGGTGCTGCTCGAGGACGCCAACAACCAGGCGCTGCTGCTGGGCGCGGCCGAGTGGGCACTGCTGGACGGGCTGCTGGGGCTCCTGCGGGCGCTGCGATCCGCGGCCGACATGTTTTGCGGAAGTGCCGGCGGACCCTCCATCAGCATGCTGAAGCCCGTACTGCACATGCTGTTGAGCACCGCGCTCAGGCCGCTCGACGGGGACCCGGCGGAGCTGAGGGACGCCCGACGAGCCGTGGCCAGCGCTCTGGAGGAGGCCTACCAAACCCCCGCGCACCTGGACATGTTTCTGAAGGTGGCCAGCTTCCTGGACCCTCGCTACAAGAGGCTGCCATTCCTGTCGACGTCCGAGCGTGCCCAGGTGGAGGCGCGCGTGCAGGAGGAGGCCGCCGCGCTCTATCAGAGACACACCCCCTCCGCCCCGTCCCCGGACGAGCCACCAAATAAGAAGCAGGCGCACGCATGCATGCCCGAACCCGCCTCCGCGGCCGACGCCGCCAACCCATTGGCCGTGATCTTCTGCCAGTCGGGCTCGGCCGAGACGCAGGAGGAGTTCCAGGCGCAGGCCGAAGAGGAGCTCAGTAACTTCAAGGCCCAGAAAGTTCTGGGCCTGAACGAGGACCCGCTGCGCTGGTGGTCTGACCGGACCCTGCTCTTCCCCATGCTTCCTCGGGTTCTGCAGAAGTACTGGTGCGTCCAAGCCACCAGTGTTCCAGCCCACCGGCTGTTTGGACCTGCTGGCAGCGTGCTCTGGGGGAAAAGGAACCGGCTCGACCCGGAACACGTGGACCAGCAGGTGTTCCTCTATGAGAACACCAGAACCTACTACGAACCAGAAAGCTGCATTGACAAAGACACGATGGGTTTGGTTTAGCAGAATCACCGTGCGAGAATGCGATGAGGGGATTGACTTAAAAGGATGTCACTCAACAGGGGCAGCCAATGAATAAACATCAGTGATGTTCATCTGAAATGGATCCTAAAAAAAGTAAAAGAGACAGTCTTTTACCTGCATGTTGTTCAATGGGGACAGAACTGCTCTGTCAAATAAAAAAACATTTTACCCATCTGTGCAGTGAGGTGTGGTGAGTTAAAAGTGGAGCTCTTGGTGTGTGTATTTTTACAGTGCTTGCCTGTAATCTCACTGTTTTCTGTTAAAAACAGTGTTGGGTTGGTTACTTGGGGAGAGTAATAACATACTTTTGCTTATTATTACTTCTAAGATGTAATGTGATTACGAATTACTTATTTTTAAAGTAATTTAGATACCTATTATAACTTACTTGTTGTCCCTCCTACTCCCACGAAATAAGACCTTTTAAAGGAGAACTTCAGTGTAAAATGAAAATTGGCACGTTAAAACATCATACCGAGTTGGTATGTGTACTGAGGAGCAAAATTGATTTAGCCTGTTGCATTCAGAGTTTAACTAGTTTTTTATAGTTTGTCACAGAAGGCTAACAATGGAAGTGGTAGGTGCCCTTAGACGAAGCATGACGACTACGCTATTATTAAACCATTAAAACAGCTCGAAGAAACTCCACAATCGGTAGTACAACAAAGGCCATGACATTAAAAACGAGGCAATGAGAACTTTGTAAGTGTACACAACATTTATTAATAAAACAGTTTTGACAAGGCAGTACCTTGCTGTAGTTTCTCGTCGCCGCCATGATGAAAGTCCGCACAAGTCGATTGACGAACACGAACCAGCAGGAAGAATAGGAGAAGAGGTAGTACAATCGACTTGTTTGGACTTTCATCATGGCGGCGACGAGAAACAACTGCAAACTACTACATGTAAGAACATTTTTTTAAATAAACATTGTGTGCATTTACAATATTCTCAGTGCTTTGTTTTGAATGCCAGAGCCTTTGTTGTACTACCGATGGAGTGTGGAGTTTCTTCGAGCTGTTTTAATGGTTCAAAAATAGCATAGTCGTCATGCTTCATCTAAGGGCACCTACCACTTCCATTGTTAGCCTTCTGGGACAAACGATAAAAAATTGTTAAACTCTGAATGCAACAGGCTAAATCAATTTTGCTCCTCAGTACACATACCAACTCGGTATGATGTTTTAACGTGCCAATTTTCATTTTACACCGAAGTTCTCCTTTAAGGTGGCTACTTTTACAAACGAGGAGTCCACAGGAAAAGCAGGCATATTCACAAAACCACGTTTCAAGTTAGTCTCCCTGTCAGTTGCTGCATTAGAAACTCCAGCTTTTTCAAAAACAATCCTGTAAATAAACAAGCCTAGTCTTCGAGCTAGAAGCATTTTTAAATAGCATTTACTATAAAAGCAAATGAAAAATCAAACTTATAAATGACATTTTCTCTTTTCCTGCGTTTTGTGACCATGCCTGTTTTTCCCATGGACTTCTTAAATGCTTTCCACTTTATTGGCGTACTTAACCTCGTAGAGAAGAAGTCAACATCCAAACTGAATAACTGCATTGAAGCCTTTACAAACGTTTTATATGTACAATCTATTACAGTGGCAAGGAGTATTTAACTTCAAATGTTGCATTGCATGTAGGATGATATTGTATGATCAGAATTGAAATCATAATATGTATCTCATTTTAAAAGCAATTTTAACAGAAGCTTAAGAGTAACTGTTTTTTTATTTATAATAATAATAATAATAATAATTATTATTATTATTATTATTAACTGTTATCAACACTATTGTTATTATTACAATCTCCTTACACAAGTTATTGCAAAGAAAAGTGAATAAAAAATTACAGTATTTAATTACTGCGTAATACACTTCCCCCCCAACACTGGTCATGAGCAGGTTATTAAAATTGTTTTCTACTTTTCTTGCTGATTTTGCCTTTGAACCAGTACATGCATCATTCTTAGGGCTCATTCACACCGACTTGAGCGTGTACAGCACGTAACCGTGTACAATACAGTATTTGTGAATGTGTGACAGAATACGCTCAGATCACATGTGCGGTGTGCATAGTCTAATTTGTTAACGTGCATTCTAAACGAATATGGACAGAAAACGGGCACGGACTGTGTACGGAGAGTGTTTGGTGTGAATGAGCCCTTAGGATGGATTACTGAAATACTTCAACAAGAATGCCTTTGTTTCCTTATAGGGCTGCACGATATTTGAAAAATATGCAATATGCAGTAACATTGCTGAATGTTGCAATGACGATATGTTTTGAGATGAATAATATTTAAATGCAGTTTTAACATCGTAATAGCTTAACAGCTTAATCTTCACAGCTAGACCCTAGACAGTGTGCAGCCTATGGGGGTGGATATCAAGGGCAGTAAGACTCCATTTGATTTCCCAAATATCTTCATATGTGGAGCGTGAAACAGCTTATATCAATGTCCCATTTATTCAAGCTAAGCCATGTTTTGCGATATGTATATCACAATATTGTATGTTGCGATATCATAATATTATTGATATATTGTGCAG
Organism: Coilia nasus; assembly: GCA_027475355.1. NCBI lineage: Eukaryota > Metazoa > Chordata > Actinopteri > Clupeiformes > Engraulidae > Coilia > Coilia nasus. The sequence goes on along the minus strand of CM050220.1, from coordinate 8,648,729 downwards.
CCCTATTTCCTCATGTGCAGTACCTCATTTACTTGTTTGTTTGTTTGTTTGTTTGTTTGTTTGTTTTTATTTACATCCCCATCAGCTTTTGCAACGGGGACACTACTTCATGTTTTATATTTGTAGCAGATCATTTCTCCAAAGGTTCTGCCATTAAACAAATGTCTCTTTAGTCGTATGATTCCTGTCTTTACTTTTGACGTTTTTTTTTTTTTTTTTTGGTACTTTCCGCGAAGAAGTACGTGGAGATGTCCATACTGCCTGTGACGCTACATTGAATTTGGAGTTCAGGTCAGCCTGGCCAACCTGCCTATTCTCGGTTCTTCCTCGTCCAGAAAAATCTGCAACCAATGAAAAACAAATGTTAAGCATACATCATCAGAATCAGTGGTCTGATTGGTTGTAGCTCTGTCCACTGATGCACAGAGACATTGGAAAGACGCCCGTTGATCCCGCCTCTGACAACTTCCTGTCTGCCGGAGGTTTGCCAGACCCAGCTCCATCTACGAGGAGAGAGGCTGGAGGGGAGTTTGACCTAGTTACCATGGAGAGGGGCAAGTGTCTTCACAGCACCCCATCATCTCCATGGGTTATTGACACAGTTCAGGAAATGGGATGAGACTATTTCTGCTCCTCGTTTTCTGAGAAGGGAGGTCGGCTTAAAAAGGATCATTCCAAACCTTGACCAACACACACCCTTTAGGGGTGAGAGTCTGACCAACATGATTTGTTCCTGGCATCCTTCTGTGTGTGTGTGTGTGTGTGTGTGTGTGTGTAGTTTTTGTGTGTTTTCCAGTGTGTATTTCCATTAATGTTAGGGATATTGTTAAGTTTAACTCTCTGTATGTGTGTTGTGTAGGGCTGGGTGATTAATCGATCGCGATTAGTGATAAAATGTGTGATAAAAATCATATCGGTTACAATGATTAGACGAGCGTAATCGATCAAATGGCAGAAATAGCATACCTGCCAGTCAGCCTCTACCTCTCCTGTACCACTGCCACTTGTGAAGTGCAGTCAGTGTAGATCACTCACACTGTTGTGTTAAGGGTAGGGCTAAGGGCTTTTATGTGTGTGTGTAGTTTGAGAGTGTTAGCAGAGTGATATCTCGGTATAGATCACTCACAATGTTGTGTTAAGGGTAGGGCTAAGGGCTTTTATGTGTGTGTGTAGTTTGAGTGTGTTAGCAGAGTGATATCTCGGTATAGATCACTCTCAATGTTGGGTTAAGGACGGGGCTAAGGGTTTTTATGTATGCATAGTGTGTTTCAGAGTACATTTCTAAAGTGTAGCATTTGTGCCCTGTTCAGTTGTTTCTACCTAAATGAATGTCTCTCTCTGTGTCTCTCTCTATCTGTCTCTCTCTATCTCTCTTTTTCTCTACTCTTTTCTCTTTCTCGCTCTTTCAGTATCCGTAACCACCTATCCTGACACGCGCACGCACACTCCCTCTCTCAGTCTCTCTCACACACACACTCACGGTCTCTCTCTGTCTTTCGTTGTTTCTCTCTTTTTCTCTATTTTTCTTTCCATCTGTTTTTCTGTGTGTGTGTTTCCTCTCATCTCTGTCTGTGTGTGTGTGAGTGAGAGAGATTCTCTCCTTATCTGCCTGAAGGGCTCTGTAAGGGACATTGGTGGTCAGGGCCTATGCTGGAATGTGATGAGGCGATGAGATGCTGTAGATGGAGATGCTTCTCACCACCCACTTTTCTCTTTTTCTGTGTGTGTGTGTGTGTGTGTGTGTGTGTGTTTGAGTGATTGTGATAAGGGGATGAGATGCTTCTCCTCACCCATTCCAACCTAAATCTCTGCAGCACTCCTGCCAAAGTTGGTAGATAGGCGGAGCAACATGGTAGTTCATGTCTGTGGGGGTAAAGTGGGGATCATGTCCGGCCTGCACGCAGGGGCGTGTCATTAACGCATGATTGACATTTCTACACCTTATGGCCTCGTGGTTGGTCCTCGCACGAGGACAAGTTCCAGGAAGTGTCTCGTCATTACAGATTATGAGATATCCACCATCTACCACAGACTATAACAGTGAGACCTTGACAGATATCCACCATCTACCACAGACTCTCGTCACAGGCTCATAGCAGACTATAACAGTGAGACCTTGACACTCCGCTGTGACACAGTGAGGAGAGAGGAGGAAACTCACTCTCTCACACACACACACACACACACTCAGGCTTGCATGTGACTGATTTGGGATCAGTCAAACATTAAAGCTCCATGCAGACTCTTAGAGGTAGCCATGTGTGAGAACATGATCACATTTGACCTTGACATTTGAGTTACATTTGACCTTGCGTGGGTAATGACTGACCTTGCTTCGGTCATATTTGACCTTGCCGGACCAGCTGGGCTGAAGTAGCAGTGGTGTTTGGCCCAGCTTGGTCTCATAGGGGGTTCACTAAGGAATGGGTCCATTTTTATGACCCACTTCTCAAAGTAGAGCCCTAACACACATGCTGAAATAATCCCACAGCATATTGAAGAGTATTTATTATTATTACATTACACTTAGCTGACGCTCTTATCCAGAGCGACTTACAGATATTTACAGGGTTTCGGTTTCAGTTACAGTCCCTGGAGCAGTGTGGGGTTAGATGCCTTGCTCAAGGGCATCTCAACCATGGGTAGGGCAGGATTCGAACCGGCAACCTTCCGATTGCAAGACCAACTCCCTAACCACTAGGCCACAGCTGTGTTTCTTTTTTTGTCATCTTCTGACATGCTAACCAATTATTTTTTTACTTTGTTACGACCCTGTGCCAAGGCCGCAACAAAAAGAGGGAGGCGAGAGGTTGGATTTTTAACAAAATATATTTATTAACTAAATCACAAACAAAACCAAACACAAGGTGATGGGTCAAAGTCAGTCATCAGTAATGCATGCATGTTGGTGGATGTGAAATGTTCTGAGTGCAAAGACAAAATAGCCTCAGAATGGGAGAGGCAGCAGTCTTTTAAAGCTGGTGAGACACCTGTAGCACCTCATCAGCAATTAGCGAAGTCCAGCCCCCTAGAAACCTGCAGGTAGTTAATCAGTCAGGCACAAAAAAAAACAAAAGGCCTAGCGGGCCGTAACACCCTCCTCCATAAAACAGAAACCGTAGGTTTCTGAAATTTTTCAAAAACAGGCCTAAACACAAAGCTATCCAATATGGAAAAAATACTAAAACTACAGTATGCAGCTATAACTATTTGTTGCAACTATACAAACACAGTCTGCACCCTCAACCATTCATCTGTCGTAACAACTTCTTCACTTTTTTCCTTTTCATTTTGTCTTTCTCTGACAACTCTCACCAACCTCTTGTGGTCTTTCTGTGTCTTCTTTTGCCCTGTCACAGCTCTCCCCAAGCAGCATGGACGGGTTGCCATAGTGACCGGCGGCGCCAGAGGAATGGGCTACGAGGTGGCTCGGCGGCTGACAGGCCTGGGCATGCATGTCATCATCGGTACCGTGCCACTCTGGACGCCACACACACCCACGGCTGTGTTATTACAGTTAATTACATGTCTAACCCCAGTCACATGACCTCTGTGATGTATAACCCCAATCACATGACCTGTGGGATATTTAACCCCAATCACATGATCTGTGTGATAACTAACCCTAATCACATGACCTCTGTGATAACTAACCCTAATCACATGACCTATGGGATATATAACCCCAATCACATGACCTATGTGATATGTCATCATCGGTACCGATGT
>CM050220.1:8632500-8635000 GCA_027475355.1 Coilia nasus | reverse complement strand
AGCTGTGGAAGCAGAGCTGTAGTCTGGTTGGGGTGTAGGTGGGAGGGGCTGGCCTCTACTGCCCTTTACTGCCTCACATGACAGCCTTGCTCTCAACCTGCATACACACACATACACACACACACACACACACACACACACACACACACAAATGTACACACACACACACACACACACACAGATGCCGGTCTCGTCACATACTCAAAGACCACACATACACATACACACGTTCTACTTTAACTCTACTTTAGACTGGCTCATAAGGTGTCTGACAAATGATCACAAGGGCATGTGTGTATATGTGTGTGTGCGTGTGAGTGTGTCTTTCTTTTTATATCTGTGTGTGTCAGTGCCATATAACCTTAGCTGGTGATTGACTGATCAGTAATTCTGTGTGTTTGTGCATGTATGCATCTGTGCTCGTGTGTATGTGTGTGTGTGTTTAAGTACAATGTTACCTTAGTGTGTGGTGGTAGGATGATTGGTGGAATGATTACCAGAGCTCTTAACTGATACATATGTGCCATGAAAAGTCTGTTTGTGTGAGTGTGTGTGAGTGTGTGTGTGTGTGTGTGTGTGTGTGTGTGTGTGTGTGTGTGTGTGTGTGTGTGTGTGTGTGTGTGTTGATGAAAAAGAGAAGAGTGTATTTTGTTTGTAAATCAGGCAATTGTTGCAATATGCTGCCACACTGGTTGCACTAATGTGAATTAAAAAAAACTCTGAACAGTGCCTCTTTGCCTGCTCTGTGTGTGTGTGTGTGTGTGTGAGAGAGAGAGAGAGAGAGAAGGAAAAAAAAGAGTGTGTGTGTGTGTGTGTGTGTGTGTGTGTGTGAAAGCGATGACGTGGGGGGAAAGGCTAGAGCAACATTGTGAACTCTCTGAAAGAAAATGTACCACAAGAAGGTATTTGGAAAGACAACTTTCCTGTTGTCTAGCAGAACCTTGGGATAAGCATGGAGTATGCTAATACTATATATTTTTTGCAGATATGGATAGTTGAGGTGGTGTAGTTACAGAAGATGACTGATGACTCTCCGACTCCTTTAAGTAGTTAAAAAATGACATAAGTCATTTAACAATAAACTACTAAATGTACATTTATGTGTAAAACATCTTATTTGGTGTCAAATTAAAGCTTGTAATGTGTAGAAATCAACCATGGCAATAGCAACAAAAATGTTAAGTCGCGCACGTGAGCAAGGAAGCAGCCATTACAACAGCGCCCATGGAGCGGTGTGTTGGTACAGTACCGGAGGCTCAGCACACCTCACTGGCATTACTGGCAACCCAGGATTTGAACCTGCAATTCTGCGGTCACAGGTCCAACATCTTAACCTCTAGGCCACCACTGCCCCTTCGCCAGAGCTTAAGTCATTTTTGGGGCTTAAATGTGGCCAAAACAGCAAGCCACTCCTCCTAGTGTTACCAGTTGCAACAGGGGCAGGGTTATCACTCTCTAGCTGCAAGAGGCTCTTGAAGACTCGTAATTTCTGAGTAGTGTTTAGTACAGTAGTAGTGTTTAGTAGTGTTTTAAGAAACTGGTACAGGGTCCTGCATGATTGCTGTCTCTGCCAATATCGAATGCCCATGTGGAGCGGGCATGTTCCCAACTGGCACTTCTAAAGTAGTTCTAAACAACTTCGGCTGATATTAAACAACTCAGTTGTCTGATTAAATGTTGCTGGAACATGCTGTATGCATTGGTTCTACTAGCTTACTTTCTGAATATTCTTATTGATAGACACAGTTTTTTACGCTATAATGTGACGTACAATATAGGTACCAACATGTAGGGCATTTTCTTTTCTGGTACTTGTATGAAAATCAAGTTGGTGGTTAAAGTTGGTGTGTGACACTTTTGCAGTGTGGTGTTGTTATAATGGAGCGTAGTGTTAATGTAGTGTAGTGTTGATTCAGTTAAGTTGTAAGGTAAAGAACACCGGCGACAGCAGACATATAATGCTCAGATGCTTTATTGGGTTATTGCCTTTTTAAACAGACTCTGGACCAGCTGTTCACCACCAGGCTCCTAAGAGCACAACACCCACACTCTGATCTCAGGTCAGCTGAAGAGGCCAATTCAGACAAGCAGAGACTTTCAGTCTTCAGGAAGCAAGGGTGGAGGACACGACCCACGATGATGGATCGGAAGCCTGTCCTGTCTAAATTTGTGAGGAGAGTAAACAGGGAAACATCTCAGAAGGAGTAAACATCTCAGAAGGAGTAAACATCTCAGAAGAAGTAAACATCTCAGAAGGAGTAAACATCTCAGAAGGAGTAAACATCTCAGAAGAAGTAAACATCTCAGAAGGAGTAAACATCTCAGAAGAAGTAAACATCTCAGAAGGAGTAAACATCTCAGTGAGGGTAAACATCTAAGAGCGTAGAAACAGCTCAGAACTTGTGTGTCTAGCTGGGTTGGTGTTAAATGATCATTATGCAATGTCATGTGATGTGCGTTGTGATTTTTGTCATATGATTTTTGACATGCGTGTTATGTG
>CM050220.1:8615000-8627500 GCA_027475355.1 Coilia nasus | reverse complement strand
CATTTTGGTGCCCTAAGCAAAACAGCTTTTTGAGATGGGTAGGGGGGCACCACATTGAGTTTGGAAGGGGGGCAGCACAGACTGTCTGTTTTTTTTTCCTCAAACAAATAGTTTTGCATTGTTGATATCTGTTAACAAGGTACGTATTTTTAAATACGAATATGCTGCCATTAAGATTGTTATGGCGTTTTTTCATGAGCCAGATTTTTGGTGCCCCCCCTGGTTCTTGGTGCCCTACGTGCAGCGTGTGATGTGCGTTATGGTAGCGACGGCCCTGCTTGGTTGTGTGTGTTACCGGATACAATGCTGCAGGTCAAGGCAATGTATTTGTATTGTGCAATGTATGTGTATTGGTTTATACTAAAGACAGCACAATGTGCTTAAACACAGCATTGGCTTTGGGTTGGATTGAGCATTGTCAATACTCCGGAGCCCCCCAGATGCTGCGCCATGCTGCTGGCATCTACTAGCTACCATTTGCCTACCATCAGCACAGCTGGCCTACTGCAGCTAGAGCTCTACTGACGGCCTCACCTCAAGTGCAGCACATCATCGTAGTTTTCATTAGACAGACGTTGCCACTGAGGGTTGCCCATGCAAAAGCTTTTGGTCACCTTAAATGTTTTGTGTGTCTGTCATCTTTGTCTGCCTGTTTTAAATTCATCACGTTTCATTTATGTTTCTATTTGTATCGTAACCTTGGCTTTCATGAAAAGTGCTTTATAAATAAACTGTATTATTATTATTATTACTGTAGAAGCATGCATACACACACACACACACACACACACAAACAAGGACGAATTAGAAGATAAGAGACACGGCAAAAGGACCCACATTTCACTGACCACACACACACACACACAAACTGTTAAATGAGGAGTCACACTGTGCTCTGACCAACTGCTGAGGTGGTTATCTGAATGACTGGCAGATGTTTGGTTGTGTGTGTGTGTTACCACATACATTTCTGCAGGTCAAAGGAATGTATTTGTATTGTGCATTTTACACTCAAGACAGCACAATATTCTTAATCATATCAGCTAAAAGTGGATAGACAAGACTAAAAAGCAAAAAAAAGTAAAAATAAAAAGAAAATTTGCGTTGCAGGTGCTCATACAGTAAATAATGTCAAAAGGCAGGAGGGCACAGAGGGTGGGTGTGTGTGTGTGTGTGTGTATGGTGGGGGGGGGATAACAGCTTAGAGTGGTGTTGTGATGATGGAGTGTAGTGTTAATGTAGTGTGGTGTTGATGGAGTATGCCGCCATTAAGATTGTTATGGCGTGTAGTGTAGTGTTGATTAAGTGTTGGTGTAGTGAAGTTGTAGTGTAAAGAACACAGGCAACAGCAGACATATAATGCTCAGATGCTTTATTGGGTTATTGCTTTTTTAAGCAGACTCTGGATCAGCTGTTCACCACCAGGCTCCTCAGCACAACACCCACACTCTGATCTCAGGTCAGCTGAAGAGGCCAATTCAGACAAGCAGAGACGTTTAGTCGTCTTTAGGCAGCAGGTCAAACGCAAGATGATGGATCGGAGGCATTGCGTGTCTAAATTTGTGGGAAACAGGGAAACATCTCAGAAGAAGTAAACATCTCAGAAGGAGTAAACATCTCAGTGAGGGTAAACATCTAAGAGGGCAGAAACAGCTCAGAAAGTGTGTGTCTAAATGAGTTGGTGTTAGATGATCATCATGTGATGTCATGTGATGTGCATTGTGATTTTTGTCATACGATGTGACGTGTGTGATGTGTTATAACATATGTATTATGGGATGTGTGTTATGTGATGTGTGTGGGCTCTGATTGGGCTTAGTCTGACCAATCTCCTACACCCCATACTCACCCGGCCATTTCAATGATTATCCCCTGAGAAAATGATAACCCCGTGGATAACCCCCAGTAGACGCCTCGACATACCGTACACTTCAACCAGGCAGCCCTCGCGGTCCAGGCAGTCCAGGGCGTCCAGTCATTCCAGGAGCTCCTCGAGGTCCTGGGGGTCCTGGGGGTCCAGGCGGTCCAGGAAAACCAATCAGACCAGGTGGTGACATAGCCTCCTCCACAGACCGTGCACTCCGACCAGACAGCCCTGGCGGTCCAGGGCGTCCAGGAGGTCCTGGGGGTCCTGGGGCTCCTGGGGGTCCTGGGGGTCCAGGAATAGGAATGGGGCCAGGTGGTGACCTAGCCAATGCCTGAGCTGAGATACAGCACACAGGGGGAGGGAGGAGGACAGAGAGAGACACAGGTAGTGGAGAGAGAGAGACAGGTAGAGGAGACAGAGAGAGGGAGAGGTGAGAGAGACAGGTAGAGGTGAGAGACAGGTAGAGGAAAGAGACAGGTAGAGTTGAGAGACACAGGTGTGGTTGAGAGAGGGAGACAGGTAGAGGAAAGAGACACAGTGAAGGAGAAAGATGGCACAGTCGTGAGTAGTAGTGAGTGAATGATAGAGAGAACAGTGGGGATGAGAGAGGTGACAGGGATCATGAGAAAGAGAGAGAGGAGTTACAGAGACATTGTTGGAGAGAGTGAGAGAGAGAGAGAGAGAGATGACACAGCGATCATCAGAAAGAGTAAGAGAGACACAGAAGATTGGGGAGGAGAAGAGTTCCAGAGAGAAAGACACAGACAGACAGAGAGTGGTTAAGTAATGATCCAATAGCATTCAACAACATTGGTGTCACATTTGATATAATTCAGACATCATTGTGTTGAAATAAGATCTGTTCTGGTTAATACAGCTTCATTCATACACTGATGTGTGTGTGTGTGTGTGTGTGTGTGTGTGTGTGTGTGTGTGTGTGTGCGTTGGTTTTACTAAACCAGTGTGTGTGTGTGTGTGTGTGTGCATGAAAGAGAGGGAGAGAACGTACCAGAGAGGCAAAGGATGCAGAGGGCGATGACTAAGTTGATCTTCATGATGCTTCAGTAGGGACAGCAAGGTCGGCTCAGTAGTATGGAAAGCTGTGTGTAGGTTAGTGTTTGTCCACCAACTGGGCTTAAATACATTACAATTATTGAGCAATAATACACTGCTCCTGCCTCTTTCACACAAGCTGCCAGTGTGCGTGCGTGCGTGTGTGTGTGTGTGTGTGTGTGTGTGTGTGTGTGTGTGTGTGTGTGTGTGTGTGTGTGTGTGTATGTGTGTGTGTCAGGGGCAGAGTCATGGGTGGGGCCACCGCTCCTGGGCCCAGGGCCCTCCCCTTAGCCGTACAGGGATCTCGCTTACTGAACTTACACAAAATAATACCATCAGTTACTCTTCACTTCTAGTCCCTTCTAACCCAGAATACATAGCAAATACAATTTCTCTTGACTTGAATCTGCGAACCCCTAAAACAAACTGTAAATATAATAAACAGTAGCCTAATGTTTTGAAGTTAAACTAAGCTGTTCCTCTTGTATTTATTTTTTCCTTTTGTTTAAAATTTTAACTGTAATGCATGATAGGAGGCTTTGACACCGCATTGTTAGTTGCTAGGTTACGGGAACACTGGCGAGTCATGCAGCTCCATCCAGCTTCTTGTTTTTGTTTAATGTTTTAATGTTTTCGTTATTCCATGTAATGTTTAAATTTCTGTTCAATTCTCTAGTTAGATGCATGAAGCCTTTTTTTGTTTTGTTTTGTCTGTCACTCACATAATGTTCTATTGGGTGGATGAACTTTGTTTGGGATGTCATCAATCTCAAAGAACAACTGGGCAGTGATGGCTCTACTGAGAAATACACATGCATGCACTAGGGCTATGGACTGACACTGCATTATTGCGTCATGCAAGAGCTCGCATTAATGGGGGCTGTCTTGTGTTGTTTTTGTGGTATACAAGTAAAGATTATTATTATTATATTATTATTACTAGCTACCATTTGCCTACCATCAGCACAGCTGGCCTACTGCATCTAGAGCTCTACTGACGGCCTCACCTCAAGGGCAGCACATCATCGTAGTTTTCCTACAAGGATATTTACTTGCACCTTTGAGGGGGACACACGTTGCCACTGAGGGTTGCCCATGCAAAGCTTTTGGTCACCTTAAATGTTTTGTGTGTCTGTCATCTTTGTCTGCCTGTTTTAAATTCATCACATTTAATTTATGTTTCCATTCGTGTCGTAACCTTGGTTTTCATGAAAAGTGCTTTATAAATAAACTGTGCTTATTATTACTGTAGAAGCATGCATGCGCACACACACACACATACACAAACAAGGACCAATTTGAAGATAAGAGACACGGCAAAAGGACCCACATTTCGCTGACCACACACACACACACACACACACACACACACAGTTAAATAAACAGGTACAGGTGTGTTAAATGAGCAGTCACACTGTGCTCTGACCAACGGCTGAGATGGTTATCTGAATGACTGGCAGGTGCTTGGTTGGGTATGTGTGTTACCACATACATTTGTGCAAAGCAATGTATTTGTATTGTGCATTTTACACTCAAGACAGCACAATATGCTTAACCAAATCAGCAAGAAGTGGATAGACAAGACTAAAAACAAAAATAAATAAAAAGAAAATTTGCGTTGCAGGTGCTCATACAGTAAATAATGTCAAAAGGTAGGAGGGCACAGAGGGTGTGTGTGTGTGTGTGTGTGTGTGTGTGTGTGTGTGTGTGTGTGTGTGTGTGTGTGTGTGTGTGTGTGTGGGGTGGGAAGGGGGGGGATAACCGCTTAGAGTGGTGTTGTGATGATGGAGTGTAGTGTTAATGTAGTGGAATGTTGATGGAGTGTTGCGTTGTGTTGTGTTGATGAGTGAAGTTGTAGTGTAAAGAACACAGGCAACAGCAGACATATAATGCTCAGATGCTTTATTGGGTTATTGCTTTTTGTACAAAGACTCTGGATCAGCTGTTTACCACCAGGCTTCTAAGAGCACAACACCCACACTCTGATCTCAGGTCAGCTGAAGAGGCCAATTCAGACAAGCAGAGACGTTTAGTCTTCAGGAAGCCGGGGTGGAGATCATGGTCTACGTTGATGGATCGGAAGCCTGTCCTGTCTAAATTTGTGAGGAGAGTAAAGAAGTAAACATCTCAGAAGGAGTAAACATCTCAGAGAGGGTAAATATCTAAGATGGCAGAAACAGCTCAGGAAGTGTGTGTCTAAATGAGTTGGTGTTAAATGATCATCATGCGATGTCATGTGATGTGTGTTGTGATTTTTGTCATATGATGTGACGTGTGTTATGTGACCTTTGTCATGGGATGTGACGTGTGTGATGTCTCATAGCATGTGTATTATGTGATCTGTATTATGGGATGTGTGATGTGATGTGTGTGGGCTCTGATTGGGCTTAGTTTGACCAATCTCCTACACCCCATACTCACCCAGCCATATCAGTCATCACCCCCATGGCAAATCAAGATAATCTCTGTGAGGCTGGGCAGTAGGCGGGATAGACCGTGCACCTCTACGAGACACACGAGGCATATAAGGGAAGGGTTTAGGAGGACGTTTAGGAGCTTCAGCAGGTGGTGACTCATCCGATGCCTGAGCTGAGAAACAGCACACACAGGGAAAGGGTAGGGGGAAGAGAGAGACAGGTAGTGGAGAGAGACAGGTAGTGAAGAGAGACAGGCAGTGGAGAGAGACAGGTAGTGGAGAAAGACAGGTAGTGAAGAGAGAGACAGATAGAAATGAGAGACACAGGTGGGGAGAGAGAGACAGGTAGTGGAGAGAGACAGGTAGTGGAGAGAGACACAGGTAGTGGAGAGAGAGAGAGGTAGGAATGAGAGACACAGGTGGGGGGAGAGAGACAGGTAGTGGAGAGAGACAGGTAGTGGAGAGAGACACAGGTAGTGGAGAGAGACAGGTAGGAATGAGAGAGACAGGTGGGGGGAGAGAGACAGGTAGTGGAGAGACAGAGTGAGAAAGAAGGAACGAGAGAGATAAAGAGGAGTGGGAATGAGAGAAGTGATAGAGGGATTATGAGAAAGACAGAGATAAGAGGAGTTTGCATATACAATGCGATTAAAAGAGAGAAAAAGATAAGAGTTGTGAATAGTAGTGAGTGAGTGACAAAGAGAACAGTGAAAGGGATGAAAGAGGTGACAGAGGGATCATCAGAAAGAGAAACAGGAGTTGCATGGCATGGAGATTGTGAAAGACAGAGAGAGAGACAGAGGGAGAGAGAGATGACACAGTGATTGTCAGAAAGAGAAAGAGAGACACAGAAGATTGGGGATGAGAAGAGTTCCAGAGATATTGAGAGAAAGAGACAAACAGACAGAGGGTGGATCAGTAATGGTCCAGTAGCCATCAATAACATCAGTTGTTCAGACATCATTGTGTTGAAATAAGATCTGTTCTGGTTAACACAGCTTCATTCACACACTGTGTGTGTGTGTGTGTGTGTGTGTGTGTGTGTGTGTGTGTGTGTGTGTGTGTGTGTATGTGTGTATGAAAGCGTGAGAGAGAACGTACCAGAGTGGTCCTTCTGTTCCACGACATCAGGATTGAAAGCCGCAAAGCCCCATAAATCCGTCCAATGGATCCAACGTCCAAGTCTTGGTTGAAAAGGTGGTCCTCTGGGTCCACGACGTCTAGGAGTAGGAGTAGGAGTAGGAGTAGGGATAGCTGACCTCCCGCGTCTTCGAGGTGGAAAACCAAATGGATCGTTGTCAGGGGATCCATACACTGGAACGAGAGAATGACAGGTAGAGGTGAGAGAGACAGGTAGAGGTGAGAGAGACAGGTAGAGGTGAGATATATATAACTTTATTTACAGACTTAATGTCCAATTGTACATATAAGAACATACACTTACAATATAATACCCCCCCCCAAACACACACACACACACACACACACATACACACACACACACACACACACATAAAAAAACTACAGTCACGTAAGGTCTGTTAGAATTAAAAAACATATAACTGGAGTTTCCAGAAGTCAGAGAAATACCGCGTACCACTTTCTTTAGGATCAGTCAAAGACATTATAATTCCGTTTCTTGACTCAGTTAACCTACACATACATTTATACATGAGGTTCCTCATTAGAGCCTCAAACGTGGGAACATTTGCAGACACAAACAACACACTAGCACTTCCCCACCTTGGAGTCACAACGCAATATTCTAAGAGCATCGTTATATGCCACCTTAATCTTATTCATCTTTGCTTTGTTGTCCAAAATGCACACATGTTGCATCTTTGATGTTGTGTTTATGTATGTGCATGTGTGGGTGCATGTGTGTGTGTGTCAAGGTGCGTGTATAAAAGCGAGGAAGGGAACGTACCAGAGAGGCAAAGGACGCAGAGGGCGATGACTAAGCTGATCTTCATGATGCTTCAGTAGGGACAGCAAGGTCGGCTCAGTAGTATGGAAAGCTGTGTGTAGGTTAGTGGGCTTAAATACATCACCACTGTTAAACAATCTTACACTGCTCCTGCCTCTTTCACACAAGCTGCCAGTGTGCGCATGTGTGTGTGTGTGTGTGTGTGTGTGTGTGTGTGTGTGTGTGTGTGTGTGTGTGTGTGTGTGTGTGTGTGCGCATGTGTGTGTCTGTGTGTGTGTGTGTCAGGGGCAGAGTCATGGGCGGGGCCATCGCTCCTGGACCCTGGGCCCTCCCCTTAGCCGTACAGGGATCTCGCTTACTGAACTTACACAAAATAATACCATCAGTTACTCTTCACTTCTAGTCTCTTCTAACCCAGAATACATAGCAAATACAATTTCTCTTGACTTGAATCTGCGAATCCCTAAAACAAACTGTAAATATAATAAACAGTAGCCTAATGTTTTGAAGTTAAACTAAGCTGTTCCTCTTGTATTTAATTTTTCCTTTTGTATAAAATTTTAACTGTAGTGCATGATGGGTAGGATCTAAAGGCGGACACAATGGTGACACAATGGTGTTATGGCCCTATAAACGTGTGCACATCAGAGCTTGAGCAGCAGTGAGTGAAGGCAACTGCGCAATGATTTGCTTTAAACATGTTATATGTTGATTTTAACAATGTGTGTTGTTATTTAGGAGGGTCGGACGTCTTTTATTAAATAAGCACAATGATAGCCTACGAGTAATCTTTGTTACGTGGTAATCAATAAATAAATAATATGTAAAAGCGCCTGATGCATCAGGCCAATAGGCTACAGTACGGAGCAGAAAAGAAAAAAGAATAGAAAGGCCTGCAAATAAACTTCTGAGGCAACTGCACAGTGATTCGTGTAAAACATGTTATACGTTGATTTTGGTAACATTTGGTGTGTCATTATTGACGGGTTTGGAAGCAGACAGTGACAAGTAGGCTATGGATTCTGTGTTCTCTAGGTTGCATAAAAAGGCTACATGACATGACCTTTGAATGGGTGGGTTATATCCCAATGCATGGATGCATTATGAGAATGACAAAGACTACATGCACATGAATTACCCTACACCCTATACCCTACTCTAATTCACGGAGACAATACCCTGTCATTTTTGCAACAGAAATGGATGAGATAGACAGGTAACTGGAGGTGGAATTTTTGTTCTTGGTAAAATCTGACGGTCTCCACACTGGTAGTGCTGTTTTTTTTGTACAGCCTATTGAAACAAATCGTGTCCTCTCTGAAAATGCATAGAAAACGTTACAGTTTTTGGCCAGGGAGGGACAGTCAGATTCTCTCGTAAAGGTCTTTTGTATTCTTGCACCCACACTTGTTTCAGCACTGTCACATATGCCTGGCATTGATATTGTGCTAATCATTGGCCATGTTACTTTTTGGAGTTGGTGGTTGAGGGGATCTTTACCTTGTTTCTTTTTTGGGCATAGCCTGTTCAAACAAATCTCGCCCTGTGTGTGTGTGTGTGTGTGTGAGTGTGTGTGTGTGTGTGTGTGTGTGTGTGTGTGTGTGTGTGTGTGTGTGTGTGTGTGTGTGTGTGTGTGTGTGTGATCTAATCATGGGCCATGTTGCTTTGTGGAGCTGGTGGTTGAGAGGTATCTCTGAACAGTTTTAGGGGAGCCACTGCAGCCCCTCTAAGGCCTCCCTGGGAGTCACGGACCCCAGATTGGAGATCTCTACTCCAGATTAGGCCCCTCCATATAGGAGAGAACATAAACACAAAAGGCTTCAAATGACCTGGAATGAGTCAAACCGAAAGATTCCCTGTCCCCGAACACGTAGGCAGGTCAAAGTAGGGCTTGGACCAAGATGAACTGGCATTGTGAAATTAACACACACACACACAAACTGTGAAATGCATGGTCATAGTCAGCCCTCCGAGCGCGTGCTGTGATGGTTATCGGAATGATATGATTGGTTGTGTGTGTTACCAAATACAATGCTGCAGGTCAGGTGAACTTTAGGACAGCTGGCCTACTGCATCTAGAGCTCTACTGACGGCCTCACCTCAAGTGCAGCACATCATCGTAGTTTTCATTAGACAGACGTTGCCACTGAGGGTTGCCCATGCAAAGGCTTTTGGTCACCTTAAATGTTTTGTGTGTCTGTCATCTTTGTCTGCCTGTTTTAAATTCATCACGTTTAATTTATGTTTCTATTCGTATTGTAACCTTAGGTTTCATGGAAGATGCTTGATAAATAAACAAACATGTATGCACACACACACACACACACACACACACACACAAACAAGGACCAACTGGAAGATAAGACATGGCAGAAGGACCCCCATTTCACTGACCACACACACACACACAAACTGTTGAAAGATCGGTGACACTGTGCCCTGACCAACTGCTGAGATGGTTATCTGAATGACTGGCAGGTGCTTGGTTGTGTGTGTGTGTTATCACATACATTTCTGCTGGCCAAGGCAATGTATTTGTATTGTGCATCTTACACTCAAGACAGCACAATATTCTTAACATGTTACTGACATCCACACACTGATGTCCATGCTGCTTTTACACTTGCACTTTACCAACTGCACCTTCACTTATTGCACCTTACATATTGCACATTTCACGTTTTCCTTTTTCACCTACACCAGCTACCAAGAAGAGCTACCTCGAACTTTCCTTCTTGTTGGAAGCGTATATGTTTATCTGAATGTCTTATGTCTATTTATTGTGGATGTCTGTGCACACTTCATGTGTGTGTGTGGGTGTGTGTCTGTGTGTGTGTGTGCGCGTGTGCGTGCGTGCGTGTTTCTAGTTCAAATTGCACATTTGGTGTCTGGTGAAACGCAATTTCAGTCCTCTGTGTAATTCCTGTTACATAGTGAATTGACAATAAAGTACACTTTGACTTTGACTTTGACTTAACCAAATCAGGAAGAAGTGGACAGACAAGACTAAAAAGCAAAAAAAGGAAAAAGACAAAGATGGTGTAGTGTAGTGTTAATGTAGTGTAGTGTTGATGGAGTGTAGTGTTAATGTAGTGTGGTGTTGATGGAGTGTAGTGTTAATGTAGTGTAATGTTGATAGAGTGTTGTGCTGTGTTGATGTAGTGAAGTTGTAGTGTAAAGAACACAGGCAACAGCAGACATATAATGCTCAGATACTGTATTGGTTTATTGCCTTTTTAAACAGACTCTGGACCAGCTGTTCACCACCAGGCTCCTAAGAGCACAACACCCACACTCTGATCTCAGGTCAGCTGAAGAGGCCAATTCAGACAAGCAGAGGTGAAAGCACAGGTAAGAGATACCTGCATGGCGTTTCCGCCTGACGCACCTCCGACGGTGCCAATGGGGCTGCTGCAGGGTCATCAGCCGGGAGCCACCCTTCATTGATGTTTCGCTCCATTATTCCCGGAACATCTCACGGTGGTGGAGCAACGGCAGGGACGTCTCCCTGCCGCCCCCTGCAGCTGCCCCTAGGACCCCTCTTTCCCCCACGCGATGTCCTTCCTTCTTAGCCATAGCCAGAAACTGGCTTTCTCCGCCTCTTCCGCCAAGTCCCTGGATGCCTTCTTCAACTTCGACCCGGTCACTCCAATCTTCCTAAGGAGGCGCTGGATGGATGTTCCAATGAACCCCCTGCAGCCAACCTCCACCGGGCATATAATGGATGACCACCCAGCATCTCGGCACTCATTTACCAGCTCGGTGTATTTGTCCTTCTTTCTTTCGAACGCAGCCTCCATTCCTCCCTCCCAAGGGACTGTGAGCTCTGCCAGGATCACTGACTTGGCTGCAAAGGACCACAGGATGACGTCTGGTCGGAGAGAGGTGGTGGTTATCTCTGGTGGAAACTTGAGCTGTCGATCAAGGTCCACCCTTAAGTTCCAGTCGCATCCAGGTGTTAACAGTGATGATGTCTCTCTCTGGCTGGTGTTCTGAGCTCTTGCCCCTTGTCCAACAAAGTGGATCAGCGTCCGTGTCTTTGCGGGATGGTCTTTGGCTGCTTCCATCCTTCGTACCTCGAGGACCTCTGCCAGCTTCCGCAGGACCTGATCGTGCCGCCACCTGTACCTACCCTGAGCCAGCGCTGTCTTGCAACTGGACAGGATATGCTGTAAACTTGGGTTTGGAGCATTGCAGAGCTGGCAGCTTTCCTCCGAGCCATACCACTGACTCAGGTTGCTTGGGCTGGGTAGGGTGTCGTAGGTGGCCCGGATGAGAAAACTGAGCCTTGCTTGAGGCATCTTCCACATGTCAGACCACTTGATGGTCCTGCTGACCACACCTTCCCATGTTGTCCATCGCCCTTGCTGTGGCTGGCTGAGCGCTTTGATCTTGTATTGCTCTTCCTCGCTCCTGACCACCTCTTCAATCACCAGCTCTTTCCTCTCCCTTCTCGTGGCTTTGGACCAAAACTTGGGGGCTGTTCCCCACCCCAAGCCGGCTCTCCCTGACTGTGTCCTTCCCACAACTTCCTTGTGCCTGAGTCTGCTGATGGCCTGGTCAACAACCTCTTCTGCCTTCCATTTGTGACCTGTTCGGACCGGTGCCTTGGTATTTTTTACAGAAGGGTCAGTTGAGTCTCTCAGCTCGAGCACAAGCCTCGCCTTCTCCTGTCTGTAGCCTAGGTTGATGGACTTCAGTGGCAGCTGGAGAATGTTTTTCCCAAACAGGCCTATGTTGGAAAGGCTTCGAGGTAAACCAAGCCACTTGCGGATGAAACTGTTGGCTTTAGCATCCATCTTCATTACTGTGGATGAGGTGATCTCGCACAGCTTTAGGGGCCACATCAAGCGCTGATAGAGGGTGAATTGATAGCACCAGACCTTAAGTTTCCCTGGGAGGTGGCTCTTGTCAATCCTCTCCAGTCCGTCCTTAAGCTGGTGCATAATGGTGGCAGGCATATGGGTGTCAGACAGATCAGCCGTATACAGCCTCCCCAAGCTTCGGACTGGTTGTTCAGCCAACAATGGAATCCTTTCTCCATCCACTGTGAAAGAGATGAGGTCATTCCTGGCTCCCTTCCGGATTGAGAGACTGCGAGACTTTGATGGTTTGATTCTCATTCTGGCCCAACCGAGGAGTTCTTCGAACCTCTTTAGGAGCCTGGCAGTACACGGCGCTGTTTGCAGCAGGCTTGTTACATCATCCATGTAGCTCCGCAAGGCTGGTAGTCGTTG
>CM050220.1:8577500-8610000 GCA_027475355.1 Coilia nasus | reverse complement strand
ACAGTAGTGATAGCACTACATCACAACTAGGATTAGAACAGATATTGAGAAAAGCTCATCATAGGACATAAAAGTAAAGACTAAAAAACATAATAATATAAATAAATAAAACAAGGCCTATCAGGTCCTGTCTGTGTGTTTACTGACCACATCTGTGTGTTAACCAGTTCTATCTGTGGCTGTCTGTTCTGTCTGTTGGACACACACACACACACGCACACACACATGCACAGCAGCGATAGAGTGACAACTGAGTGGCTACGGAGCAGAAAAGAAAAAAGAATAGATGGGTTGCAAATAAACTTCTGAGGCAACTGCGCAATGATTCACATAAAACATGTTATCTGTCAATTTTAGCAACGTGTGTTGTTATTTCAGGGATTTGGAAGCAGTGACAGTTGTTCTTTTAATAAATAAGCAGTGACAGCAATGATATCCTCATCCATCTGCCGACATACAACAAGACCAGGAAGTGGCATGCCTGGCTGTACAAATATATGTGTTAAAGTTGGCTATTGATTCTGTGTTCTCTAGGTTGCATAAAAAGTGAGACTACATGACATGACCTTTGAATGGGCTATATCCTAATGCATGGATGCATTATGACAATGACAAAGACTATGTGCACACTAATTAACCTATACCCTACTCTGACCTGGCTAATTATTTTTGCAACAGAAAGAGATGAGATAGGCAGGTAGCTGTAGGTGGAATTTTTGTCACATATGCCTGTGTGCACACATGGGACATCGACATTGTGAAATTAACACACACACACACACACACACACACACACACATACACACACACACACAGAAACTGTGAAACGAATGGTCACAGTGAGTGTGCTGAACATGTGTTCAGATGCGTATCTCAGTGATTGGTACATGCTTGGTTGCAGGGCCATTGCTAGCCATTTTGGTGCCCTAAGCAAAACAGCTTTTTGAGATGGGTAGGGGGGCACCACATTGAGTTTGGAAGGGGGGCAGCACAGACTGTCTGTTTTTTTTTCCTCAAACAAATAGTTTTGCATTGTTGATATCTGTTAACAAGGTACGTATTTTTAAATACGAATACGCCGCCATTAAGATTGTTATGGCGTTTTTTCATGAGCCAGATTTTTGGTGCCCTACGTGCAGCGTGTGATGTGCGTTATGGTAGCGACGGCCCTGCTTGGTTGTGTGTGTTACTGGATACAATGCTGCAGGTCAAGGCAATGTATTTGTATTGTGCAATGTATGTGTATTGGTTTATACTAAAGACAGCACAATGTGCTTAAACACAGCATTGGCTTTGGGTTGGATTGAGCATTGTCAATACTCCGGAGCCCCCCAGATGCTGCGCCATGCTGCTGGCATCTACTAGCTACCATTTGCCTACCATCAGCACAGCTGGCCTACTGCATCTAGAGCTCTACTGACGGCCTCACCTCAAGTGCAGCACATCATCGTAGTTTTCCTACAAGGATATTTACTTGTCTCATGCATGGACATACCGGGTGGAGTAGGACATGCAGTGAAACTGCTGATTTTGCATCTTTGAGGGGGGAGTAAAGTGCGTAGAATGCAGTTGGGGTTGGGAGGGAGGGCTGGCTGTGGTGGCAGATGATGGGCTGTGTGTGGGGTGGGGGGTGGCACTGCGTGTGCAGCTGGGCTGCGAGGGCTGTGTCCTATGTGCTGTATGTGTGTGTGTGTGTATGGGGGACTGGTGTTGGTGTGAGGGGTGTGTGTGAGGGTAGGTGGTGAGGGGGGAAGAGCCGGGGGGTGTAGGACCGTCTCCTACATAATGTGTGTGTGCGCGTGTCATTACACATACATTGCCACTGAGGGTTGCCCATGCAAAGGCTTTTGGTCACCTTAAATTTTTTGTGTGTCTGTCGGCTTTCTCCGCCTGTTTTAAGTTCATCACGTTTCATTTATGTTTATGTTCGTATCGTGACCTTGGGTTTCATGTCCTTTATAAATAAACTGTTATTATTATTATTACTGTAGAAGCATGCACACACACACACACACACACACAAACAAGGACCAATTGGAAGATAAGAGACACGGCAGAAGGAGCCCCATTTTACTGACCACACACACACACACACACACTGTTAAATGAGCAGTCACACTGTGCTCTAACCAACTGCTGAGATGGTTATCTGAATGACTGGCAGATGCTTGGTTGTGTGTGCGTGCTACCACATATATTTTTGCAGGCCAGGCCAAGCTGCTGCTGCTGCCAAGCTTCCGGTAGGAGTACTATAGAGTAGGCCTACTATAAGAACCTCATAGTATTTTGGGACATTTTATTTAAGAAATATTATATGAATACTGGATGGATTATACAGTATAGAACCTTAAAGTATTTTTGGGACATTAGGAATATAAGAATGTACTACAGGAACACTATAGGGAGAAAATATATATACAAGTATTATACAGGGATAGTAGCAGTACTATGGAATACCATATACAACTATTATACATACCATAGAGACCTTTATAATATTCCCATGGGGAATATTATAGCAACCACAAGAAAAAACACCCATAATCCCTGTGGTCACATTTTACATTTGTCATCACATCACACTTAGCTGACACTCTTATCCAGAGGAACTTAGTTATTTACAGGGTTTTAGTTACAGTCCCCAGAGCAGTGTGGGGTTAGATACCTTGCTCAAGGGCACTTCGGCTATGGGTAGGGCAGGACTCAAACCTGCAACTCTCCAATCCCATGACCAACTCCCTAACCACTAGACCACAGCTGCCCCGTTGGTGTGTGCTAAGGCAGTTAGGTAGTAGCTTACTGTTATCAGATCTGTTGCATTTCCTCCCGATGCAAAGGAAGAGTTTGCAGTTTTACATTAAGAACTTTTTTTCCCTATGGTCTATTTTTAGACCCTTTAGAATATTTAGCATGTTATTTGACTTGGCAGCTGAAACGTTTTCTTCAGATCCTCTCAGTGGTGTGTAAATGAACAGAAAGGAGAGCAAACCATGCATAACCTCTTTACGCGATTACCCCACAGACGCAACTTTTCATCTCTCTCTCTCATGCATAACCTCTGTCTGAACCTGCGGTTCCTCTCGTACTGAGCAGGATTACCATTGCAACAGCACATCATCAGTAGGGTAAAACTAACCTGTCTCACGATGGTCTAACCCCAGCTCCCATGCATAACCTCTGTCTGAACCTGTGGTTCCTCTCGTACTGAGCAGGATTACCATTGCAACAAAACATCATCAGTAGGGTAAAACTAACCTGTCTCACGACGGTCTAACCCCAGCTAACGTTCCCTATTAGTGCATTATTATTGTATTTAGCATGTTATTTCACTTGGCAAACTTTCTCTTCAGATTCTGTCAGTTGTGTGGAGGTGAACACAATAGTGGGCATGTCCTCTTTATTTGCAGCTGTAGGAGATTCCTCGTTCTAGTTACCTTTAGGGTATTAGAGGGTATACAAGAGCTTCGTACCCAATGCAGAGGAAGTCTATGTAGCAATGTTGGTCTGCCCCACACATTCAACTTCAAGCAACACTAAGTAGTTTTTTCAACTTTAAAATGATATTCCCAAAGTCGTCTCGGTAGTTCATCAACCTGTAACAGAATGAAAGGCACTTCTGAATTTGCTTTGCTGCCTTCTATGGGCTATAACTGCACCAAGTATGTTTGGGGGAGCGTCTCCATGTAGTTCTCCATGAGAGACCATTCCATGTCCAACCTGTAGGGCGACCGAATTACTGTGTTAGTGCTCCACCTCTGGTAGCCATTACAGGATTCCCACTCTTTGTCACTGACAAAATTTCAAACACTTTCCATGATGTTTTCATGACCTAAAGTGAATTTTCTACAGGGCTGTAAGTACAGAAAAATCCTGAGCCTGAACTTTTACTACACTCTATCTAGTGAATTACTTTTTGGAATAAGATTTGATTGAACATAACACCTTTACTGAAGCGTGATATTAGCATAATCTTAGCCTAATGTTTCTTTGGTTGACAGGCTGGGTTCCTGTTATTAGACCTCTCTGAGTGACTCAAACATGTGAATATCCCAGTAGTGACAAGCTTTTCCAATTAAATATTCTCGGTGTAGACCTATTTCCTTTCTTGCAGACAAATGCCGCCAAACCTGAAATCAGGCACGGTGCCTGAATACCATCAGCCCTGTTTCTATGACTTCACGGCACCTTAAGAATTTAGCATACTTTTAGGGCTAAATATGAAATGTTTAACATTCAAAATAGTGTCAATGCATTTATTGTCAACTCTAAAGGCCTAATGAACGCTGTAGTTGTGTTAGGGAGAAACTAAAATTCCATGACTTTTCCAAAACTTTCAGTGAATTTACAAAATTCCATGACTTTTCCAAAACTTTCAGTAAATTTGCAAAATTCCATGACTTTTCCAGGCCTGGAAAATTACATTTTGAATTTCCATGACAAAATTCCATGGCTTTTCCAGGATTTCCTGACTGGCGTGATGTAGAGCAGAAAGCCCTAATCGAGGAAGGGGATTAGATGTTCAAAAATGGACAGTGCAATGAGAGATGGTTCCTGGTTTAGTTCAGGTTAAAGGTACCTAACCAAGAGAGTGGTGTACTCGAGGCATTGGGTAGTTATTGTTTTAGCTAAGCTAAAGCAGTGGTTCTGAAAATTTTCTCCCCAGTATTCCCCACAATATTAACCCACCTGTCAACAATTACCAAAATAATAATATTACAAGTATTTCTTCTAATTACTTAGCATTTTTATGTAAGTCAATTGATGAATTTGCTGATGTGTAGCTGTTCTGCTTTGAGTGTAGGGTCTTCTCAAGATAGGCATTACTAAAGATGGACACATAAGCCATAAATTCCCCCCCATCTTTATGTCTGTCGCCCCCTACCCAGTGGGGTCTGCCCCACACTTTGAGAGTCAAGAGGTTAAAGGTGAAGTTCGGTGTCAATCAATCCATAGCCCTGCTGTATGAGGTCAAAGAGTGCTATTGGTAGCAAAAGGAACGAGACAATGTGATGCAACACAGACTGAATAATGACCTGGTAGTTAACACTGACTGAATGGGGCAGAGGGAAATTAAACTTAGTTATCTTCTATGCCCCGTTTAGTCAGTGTTAGCTACCAGGCCATTATTCTGTCTATGCTGCATCAATTTTTCTCATTATTCTTCCTAGCAACACCACTCTGTGGCCTTGAACAACCGGGCTATGGATTGATCCAACACCGAATTTCACCTTTAACCTCTTGGTTCTCGAAGTGTGTGACAGAGCCCACTAGGTAAGGGGCAACAACCCTGAGGGGAGGGGAAATTTGTGGCTTTCGTGTACATCTGTAGTACTATCCCTCTTGAGAAGACCGAACCGAAATTCTCCTTTAAATAACAAAACGAAAGCCGTGTACTCGAGAGCCCAGTCAATAAAATAAGACAAGAAAAGGGGGAAGGGGAGGGCGGGTATTATCAACAGCTGCCAAAATGTAATTGTTGAATAAACTGCTCCAGTACAGATTTTGTTGCTTCGCTTCACATACAGGTGACTGGTGACATTAAAAATACAATGTATACACAATAGAAATGGAAAAAAGCCCCCCTTGCCCTGCCCCCCTCCCCCCAATTATTTTTTTAAAAATAAATTCATATACAACTGAACAAATGGCTATGCGCAATAATAATGGACAAACATGGGGGGGTTTGACACAGCATTACACTGTCCAATCAGCAATCAGTAGACCCAACGGCCCCTTCCAATTGGGCGATGAGCGGAGGGAATGGGCAGGTGCAGATGGAGACGACTCGCCCATGAGCTCTGATGAAGGTGTGTGTGTGTGTGTGGAAGAGCAAGTGTGTGTGTGTATGTGAGAAACAGTGTTTGAGTGTAAGAAAGGTGTGTGTGTGTGTGAAAGAGTATGTGTGTGCATGTGTGTGATAGAGAGAGAGAAAGAGAGAGAAAGACAGAAAGATAGAGAGAGAGAGAGAGAGAGAGAGAGAGCTCACAGCTTGTTCCCTGTATGTTGCATCAGCTGCAGTGGTGATTCCAATGCAGACCGCCCAAACACTCTGGAAAAAAATAATAAAGACCAACATATCCCCACCCCCCCTCTACACACCTCGCAGCACAGCGCCCGTAACAAAAGCAATGTCGCAGTTTTTATCTTTTCAAAAGAATATACAATACAAGCCAAAAAAAAAAAAAAAAAAACATACGGTACATGAGAAAGCAACTGAGATTAATAGAGTACATGATTCTTATCTGATTGCAGTGAAAGGAGGAGAGCTAAGTGAAGTATTAGTAACACAGGCATTAAAACGGGAGCGACGGAAGAGGCCAGCAGAACACACACACCCCTACACCTCGCCCTCACAGAACACACACAGCCTTACACCCCCCCCCTCCCCCCACAGCGCCCATCTCCAGGAAACCAGGCGACGTGGGGCCAAAATGGCCGCCTGTCTCCACGGCGACAGTGCTGATCTTCTTGGAACCCGATGGGACCGAGCCAAAATGTCCGTCGGCCTGTTTTGTCTCTTTCTCAATGACAGAACTGACTCCCCTGAAAGCAGATAGGACTCATCCAAAATGGCTGCCTGTCCCATCCACAAGAGCACTGAGGACTGAGAGGAGCGTGAAGGAGCCCTGACTCCAGCCGATCATCAGTGCCATCCACTCCTCATATTCCACCACCATAACAAACTACACTTCCCATCAGCCACCACACCTGTGGTCACTGATCTCCCACTGCACCACTAAGGGTGTGGACTCTGACTGTGTACCATTTAAACACGCAACCCAACATTCTCTCCCATACACACACTTTAACATTCACACATGCATACGCATGCATGCATACACACACACACACACACACACACACACACACACACACACACACACACACACACACACACAGGCACACACACCCTGAGTCCCCTGTGGTTCCGTTGTCATGGTTTTTTTTTTGGAGGGGGCCCTGTCTGGAATCTTACCCCACTTCTCTCAGTCAGGGAGAAAGAGAGAGAGAGAGAGAGAGACAGAGCGAGAGCGCCTATGGGAATAACCAGGATAAATCTTCATCATGCTATGTTTATGATATTACCCAATAGCACCTTTACTCATCACTAGAATAGATGACAAACTGCTTGTAAAAACATCCCTCCACTTTCCCTCCCTCCCTACCTACCGCTCTTGCTCTCTCTCTCTCTCTCTTTTCTAACTTACAACCAATTTCGATTCATTTCCATAGAGACCATTTTTTATGGTGTTCTTTAAAAAAAAAAAAAAAAAGTTAAAAAGAAACTAAAAGAAAGCGAGAGATTTTTAGAAAAGAAGGAGTGTGTCTGGCGTGCCAGTGTGAGTCTCTATCTCGGGCGACCTCCAGACTGCCCCCTGCTGGCTGCTACTCAGACTTGTGGCAGTAGACGTCCTTGAGTGCTTTCAGCTCCTCGATCAGGGTCTTGTTCTGGTTCTCCAGCACTGCCACGCGGTTCTCCAGACACTTCACATACTCCTTCTTCTTGCGCCGACACTCCCGCGCTGCCTCCCTGTGGACGACAGACGAATTGCGCTTTATTTATTTAATATCAATATCAATTTTAATAGCAATACTAGTACTAACTAAATGTTTAACTTACAGGAGACTTTTACCTCTAGTTTGTTTTAATGTATTAGTATTTATTCTTTAACTCTGGTGAAAAAGCCACTGCTGTGGCAGAAAATGTATTAGTATTTATTCTTTAACTCTGGTGAAAAAGCCACTGCTGTGCCAATTTGCACACACAACACCTTGTGTGCACAAACAAACACACACTACTTATGCAAACACACTGGGCTGTAGGTATTTTCTTTACATGGAAGCCATATTGTGTCAAACGCCATCTGAGCTAGACCCTACCCATGTAAAGCTATGGGTGACACACACACACGTGCACACAACATATATCCACACATACATTTTCACACATACATCCAAAAACGACCACACACATTCACATATACATACACACACACAGCTCTGGAAAAAAATTAAGAGACCACTGCAAATTTTCCTAAAATCAGCATCTCCACATGTATGACAGCCATTCCTTTCCAGTGTCAGTTGAATTTGGAAATGAGAAATGTCATTAGGTTAAAGAATAAAAAACAAATGTTCATTTACTTACACATATGCCTATAAAGAGTTAAATCAGAGAAACTGATCATTTTACAGTGGTCTCAATTTTTTTTTCCACAGCTGCATACAGTAGTTCCTCGCTATAACGCGGTTCACCTTTCGCGGCATCGCAGTTTCGCAGATTTTTTTTTTAGTGCATGCTTTTTTTAAATGTATTTTTTACAGTGCATTGTGTTCTGCGCCCTGATTGGCTAAGGGACTGTAGAACATTGTCAATCAATCTCCTCTGTGCCATGTCTCCTGTACAGTACAGACTGCATTCAGCTTGTAAAATTTAAATAAATCTTCGATTGTTAGCTGTGTGACTCTGAAGTGCTGTATGTTTGCAAGTTTGAACTTTGAGAGTAGAAGACAGAGAAATGTAAGAAAATGTTAATGCTAGTCTGAAAAAAGTGTATAAAATGTGTAGTGAGGGGTTTTACAGCCTTAAAACATCTATAATAACTGTAAAAAATATAGCTGACTACTTCGCGGATTTTGCCTATTGCGGGTTATTTTTAGAACGTAACTCCCACGAATAATGAGGGTACCACTGCATACAAAAACAACCATGCAGACAAATATATACATGCACAGGCACACACAAACAAACACACACGTTATACAC
This sequence comes from Coilia nasus, assembly GCA_027475355.1. Taxonomy (NCBI): domain Eukaryota; kingdom Metazoa; phylum Chordata; class Actinopteri; order Clupeiformes; family Engraulidae; genus Coilia; species Coilia nasus. The sequence continues at coordinate 8,601,233 of CM050220.1, read as the reverse complement.
ACACACACACAAACACATGTATACGTACACACACACACGTATACGTACAAAAACACACACACACACACACACACACACACGTGTATACGTACACAAACACACACACACACACACACACACACACACACACACACGTGTATACGTACACAAACACACACACACGTGTATACGTACACAAACACACACATGTACACACACACGTAGGTACCTGTTCTTCATGAGGCGCACCTCCCTCTTGCGCGTGGCCTCCTCGGCGCCCCCCTGGCTGGGCAGGGCGGGGGAGGAGGCCATGACCACTCCGGGGGCGATAGCGCTGCTGTTGGCCGTGCGGATCTGGTAGGCCTGGACGTCGCCCGACGCCGCTGCAGACCCATGGCATAGAACACACAACCGGGTCAGAACACACACACACACACGTTTGTTTTTCTATGCTTGTGAGGACCTTCTATTGACTCCCATTCATATCTAACTAAAGAATGCTTAACTGTGCCCAGACCAAAACAATCCCTAACCTGTCCAACCTGTCCATGTTTTTGCACTTTTACTTTTTACAACAAAATGGCCAAGAAAACAGTGTTGTGAGGTTGTGAGGATCATAATGTCCTTACAAGTCAATTTTTTCTAGTTTTTCGACATTTGGCCCTCACAACTATAGAAATACATGACCACATACACACACCTTTGTCCATCTCTCTCTCAAACACCTCACACATACCTCTCTCTCCCTCCCTCTTGGCCTATCTCTTTGAAACACATTCAATTGAAATTACCTTCCTGTCTTTCTTTGTCTAACACACACAGGGATTAAAGCAAAAAAAAAAAAAAAAAAAAAGTCATCTGACTGAACCTTTTTCCAAGTAAACATCTGATCACGTATCCCCCTATAGCCCTTCGAAAACCAATTTAGCCATGGCTCCACCCTCAATCCGGAACATACATTGGTTAGAAACATTGCCCCATTAAAGGGATACGCCAACCCCAGGCCAAATTCAGTGTCTCCCCCTTCAGTAGGCTGACCTTTTGCTGTAGAGATTTTCCATTTATTACATAGGCACTCAGATTCCATATATGGGGCATTTATATGTTATTCTCTATATATCATAAGACTTGTTTAGTTTAAAATCTCATGAGTGAGATAAGATGAGACGAGAGACAATGTTAGTAGTTTTTTTTTTTTTTTAAGGTTTGTTTGTTTTTTGGTTGGGCTTTTTTTGAGCTGACAAAGGCTAAAACTGATGGGCAAAGCGATTTGTCTCATTTGTAACATTTGAAAGATTTGTAAGAACAGGAATCATCAGAGAAAGAGTGACAGAAAATCTAGGGGCGAATTGGCATTGGAGATATCCAATTGGCTGATCAAAGGGCGTGAGACAATTTTGATACCCCTCCTCATTGATCAACTCAAAGCAGGTGCGACAATACACCGGCATTCCCATCATCTTGCCTATATAAACTAACGAGCATATTAGCTCCTCTGCCCCGTGCCACACCGCCTCTGTTCCTGCTGCGAGCAGCACGCGCAGATCTGCTACGCACTTGTGCCGAGTGGAGAGAATTTTCATGGGTAGGACTCTCACTGCGTCTCCTCACCCTGCTTCTACTTTGTCCCCTAGCTCTCCTAGAAACACTTTGACCTCGTCTAACATACCCAGTGGCATTAGACAAAGTCTCCACCACGTTACTGTCTCCGCGATAAGGGAAAGGCAGTCGGAAAACAAATTAGCTACATGGCTAGCGCAGTAAAAACACTGGACCCCGACTTCACTTCCAGCCTCGTTTCCCACACTACTAACACGCCTGCTCACTCCCTGATAAACATTCCCACCCCATGAAACACTGTTCCCATCGCTGACATTGAGCAAATGAGTATCTACTTTGGCCAAATGATCCAAAGATTGTGCTTGGTGTAGGGCTAAATAATCACTTTGTCCAGCTGCATCACTGCAAGGCAGGGACGCATCTGAAGCGTCGTCGCTAAACGCATCACCGTCATCTTCTTGAGGCAGATATTCGCCTTCAAAATAAGAGTCTGCGAATAGAAGACCAAACACTTCATTGCAGATAAACTTCTTTGATGCCATTAGACGAAAAACGAAGGCAAACACTCGCTGACGTTAACAATATCGCTCTAATTATATGGCTCGCACGCAAACTAGCTCCACTTTTGCTCACACTGATTCAACATGCTCTAGCTCGACTATTTTGTATAGAAACATGACGTAATTCTGAGTCAGAGACGTAGTATGACATGTCTACCACCTAGTGGAAGGGAGTTCAAACCAAATTTGACACCCTATTTGACAAAATTGACCGTTTTATTCAGTGCAGCATCTTGTTGACTTAAGTCGACAGTGGCGCCTAGAGGGTTAAACATGACCAAGCAGAAGGGCACGGCTCAAACACAGGGATTAACACTGCTGTTAATTTAACCTGCATGACATAGACTAACATCACATCAGTGTTACAGCTAAATCCATACACCAAACATCCGTCACAAAACCATCCCCCTTCTCTGATCAGCACCGAACTCCCATTTGATTTCAGTCAACGTAAAATAAAATAAATTCAGATGACTGAAATCCGTCACAGCGACTATTCAGATGACGGAATTCCGTCATAGTGACGGAAAACTTTAATCCATGCACACATACACACCTGTATCTGTCTGAATACAGATAGACACACACATCCCTCTCTGTTTCTCTTAACACGCACACTTACTCTTCACAACCACCTGGTTACTCTGTCTGTCTCTAAACACACACACAAAGACAAAGACACACACACACACACACCTCTCTCCATCTCTAAACACACACACACACACACACACACACACTACCCTACACGACCACCTGGTTACTGTCTCTCTGAACACACACAGAAACACACACAGCTCTAAACACATACACCAGCACTTACCCTGCACGACCACCTGGTTGCTCTGTCTCCCTAAACACACACAGAAACACACACACACCTCTCCACACACAGACACTTACCCTGCACGACCACCTGATTGCTGGGCACGAGGATCTGCTGGCCGTCGCTGGTCTGGGCGTACTGCAGGATGGTGGTGCCCGGCTGGGCGCCCGCCGCGTTGGTCATGGTGAGGGTCTGCAGGCCCTGCACGCCGTCTGTGCCGTTATTGGCCAGCTGGATAGCCCCTCCCTGAGTGATGGCGACTGCAGGGACAGGAAGTGACACGACGGTAGGGCAGGAAGTTAAAACAATCAGACCGGACGGAGCTCTCGCTGAAGACCGTGTGTGTGTGTGTGTGTGTGTGTGTGTGTGTGTGTGTGTGTGAGAATGGACAAACTGGACCTGAAAGATGCTGCAACAACAGTCATATGTGAGTGCGCACACACACTTTCTCCCTTATGGAGGACAGGGCAGAAGGTGCTTACTGTGTACACACACACACACACACACACGGACACACACAGGAGAGAAGGCTCTTACTGTATTGGCCGCTGCTAGTCTGATAGATGGGCGTGGGCACAGTGACTGTGGTGATGGCGGGGGCGGAGTCTTCCTCTGACTTCTCCTCCTCTATTCGCGGCACAGCGGGCGCATCAGACGACAGGTCATTCAGAATCTTCCTGTATATGACAAAGAGAAGGGGGTAGGTGTGAGAGTGTGTGTGTGTGTGTGTGTGTGTGTATTAATCAGACGACAGGCCATTCCGAATCTTCCTGTATATGAGAGAGAGACCGGCGCAGGCATCAGGATGTGTGTTTGTGTGTGTGGTAATCAGACAAAAGGCCATTCAGAATATTCCTGTATACGAGTGGGACTGGGGAAGGCCTTTGGTCGTGTGTTTGTGTGCGTGTGTCTATTAATCAAACAACTCATTCAGAATCTTCCTGTACACGAGACACCAGGTCCAGCGTGAGGGTGTGTGTGTGCGTATTCGCCTATGATCTGTCTAACCAGACGACAGATCATTCAGAATCTTACTGTATACAAAATAGAGGCAGACATGATGATGATGATGATGGTGTGTGTGTGTGTGTGTGTGTGTGTGTGTGTATCTCTATTACTTACATGGAAAGTTATGGCAAGTTTTCCTCCAGAAAAATGTTTAATTGTGGTGTGTGTGTGTGCACGTGTGTTTTACCTGTAGGAAGGACGTCGAGACAGAATCTCTCTGCGCTTCTGGGAATCGGTCACACTGTCCACAGACTCCTGGGAATCCTCGCTCTCCGCTATGGTGGAAATCTACACACCACACACACACACACACACACATTATTGACAATGTATACAGGATATATGGAATGGATGTGTATGTATTTACATGTGCCTATGTCTGTACAGTATGCAAAATATGTAAAGGATGTATGTAGTGGATGTGCATGTGTTTACAGGAGCGTGTAAGTGTGTCCATCCGCACGGTCTGCACAATATATATAGGAAATATGGAGTGGATGTACATGTGTTTACATGTCTGTTTGCGTGTGTTTGTGTTTACACGTGTACCTGTGTATGTGTGTTTGTCCATCTGTACGGTCTGCACGATATGTATAGGATGTATATGTGTGTACATGTTTGTTTGCATGTGTGTGTGTGTGTGTGTGTGTGTGTGTGTGTGTGTGTGTGTGTATGTGTGTGTATGTATGCCTACCTGAACAGTCTGCACCTGTGGAGACTGGATAACGGAGGGCTGTGCAGCTTGGATCACACCGTGCACCTGAACCGTCTGTCCATTGGGCAGCTGCACCAGTGTCACCGTGGGGCCACTTGCACTGGCCTGGGCCGCTGCCATGGAGACCTGGGGAACACACGCACCAATCGCATTACTACCTTCGTACTAACTACAGTACTTCATATATATGTTATACTTTGCATATTTTATTTCTATTTATTATTTTTAATTTTTGTGTGTCTTGAGATGTTTTGTGAAGAAGTGGGTATGTGTATGTGTACTACCACAATTGCCCATACGGGGGCAAATAATGTGTTACTTACTTAACACTCACACACACATTGCTCATACTCACATACTGCATGTAGGTGGGTACCTGTGCTAGGGTGGCAATGTGCTGGGTGTCTGTCTCAGAAACAGCAGTGTCGCCGCCCTGCTGGACCTCTGCTGCAGCTTCCATAGTCATTTAGATCACCTGCAAGTGCACAAACACACACAGTAATTTAAAATGAACCTCACACACACGCACGAGTGTTACTTAAATAAATTACATACACACTTAGATCAACCACACAAACTTACCCTGGAGTAAAAGTTTTCAATTACCAACATTACAGATGAGGTAGAGCAGAAGACTTTCAAGTTGAAAGAAGTGGGCATTACTGAATGGTGGCACACACACATTTGTGCGTGCATGTGAATGTGTGTGTGTGTGTACTCTACAGGTGAAAGGTCATGTTCTTTTTTTTTTGGTAATGAGAGGGGGGGGGGGATTCTCCTGCCCCTCTCTGTAAAGAAGGCAACAGGGAAGGTTGGGCAGGGTTGACCCAGTTTACTCAGCACCTCCAACATGCCAATCTTAACCTCCCAGACTGACCCATACACTCTTTCACACACACACAGTCTCTCCACTGCAGCCACAAATACACACACACACACACCTCACCAGTCAATATACAAATATGTCTGGGGACAGGGAAGTAGCAATATCAAATGTGTTAAATTTATTCTTGTCAGTTTTGTGGAATATGCAATGGTGAATATTCTACATAAATAAAATTACCTAAGGTGCTTGTATTTTGGTTCACCGAGTGAGAGCGTTTAACGCACAGGAACATTCTAGATGTGGTAGGGGGCAGAAGAACTACAGTTTGCCTGAATGTGAACGTGTGAAGAGATGGAAGTACCAGTCCAGACTCGCCCATGACTCAAACTAAAGGCGAGAGTTGCCAATTTGCCGCCTTTTTACTTCCGTATCCATTTTAAGTCCCTTGTGTAGAGAATCAATGCCATTTCGTCAGTTTTTGTTTACATGTAAGCTTCGTAAATACCACAACATGATTTTTTAAAATTTAAGTCGACTCGCTGCCTATGTGAGGAAATTACACAATATATCCTGGTAACGTAAACCAGCGTAGAAAATTTGTTCAACTATCGAAATCTGACACCATCTGTTTGATTGCATTTTAAAAGTACAGGATTGAAAGTTACGCAATCTTTCCCTACCACGAATACGCCATAAAGGGGCCCAACATTACAGCAATTGCGTTGTTTGAAACGGCTAGAAGTGCAGATTTCTCAAGCCTCGCCTAACCAACTCTTTATATGGCATTGGGTTCGTACTGGGTGGGTTGCTAGCTCGCAGGCTAAATGTTCGCCTGCATGTGTCCAGCAGCTTGCCGTTCCATTTCAAGATGTTAGCCCAGAACACCATGTCATAGGCATTATTATATGCCATCCTGTTTGCTGAAATGCCCATCTGGTGTCGTTACCTGCACAGTTTGATGACTAGTAACCTGCTCAACATTAATATGGTAGTTTCTCCCATGGATGCATAACAGATCACATTCGTTTCCTCCAACTCAACATCTCTTTCTGACTCATTCGAGCTAACGGGCTAGCTAGCAACTTAGCTGTGTGAAACATGCCCACCGCCGCCATGATCTCTTTGTTAGAAACGGACCGAGCATTGCCGAATATTAACTTATACGGTGTGTGCATTATCGCTTTCCCCCACCGACGCGCCTCTTCTTACCCGACACAGAGTCTGCTCGTCACTCCCGGGCCCTCGGAGCTCCACTTTTATTCAGTCCGACACGTAAGAGACCGCGTCAGGCTACACCTCCGTCGCGTCACCGAGGACAACAACACGGAGAACGAGGGGGACGAAAATCAGCTCTAATTCACTATCGACAGGATCCGATGTGGTGGCGGAAAATGTCGAAACTGTGCCGAGGAGTACCGAGTTATACACGAACATGCGCGGACTTACACGAAACACATCCTATACTGCGCAAACTCACCACAGATCCTGAGTGAAATGGGTGAAACACGACTACCTACTTTTACACACTTACGTTGTTATATTCTTGAAAATGAACTATTTTTACGGATTGATGTCAGCTGTGAAATATGTAAAACCAGTCCCTGACTTTCCAGCCAATATCTACGAAAGTGTTTAGCGAATATTCATTGGTAGGACGGGCGACTGTGCCATGCATTTTTTGATTGGTCTATTTTGACAGAGAATCAAATTTCCACCAATGACGGAAGAGTGTATGTTGAAGCTTGTAAAGAAAAAAATGCAGTCACTCTTCCTGTTTGGAATCAAACCAGGAAATACAGGCATGTAACTCGGGACGTCGAAGTTGTTTTCATGTAAACGTGTCGTCAGTTTATTCTTATTTCGATTGTATAATCACGCGTAACAGATATGGCCTCTTTATTTAAGAAAAAGACAGTGGATGGTGAGTTGATCTTTATAATTCTCAAGCTGACAGTAAATGTGTAACCAAATTGCCCGGTGTCCTGCCGCAGTTAGCAAACTTACAAGCTAAGCTACTGAGCTAAAGTAGCCCGACCAGTTTCTTTGAGTTCATCTGTGTAATTTGTAAGTTTCCAGGACTGTCGGATATGGGGTCACGTCTACTAAGCGTATATAATAGCCACAAAAGGTATCCTTGCTTGTATCCTTCGAACACAGCACAAATGTCGCTTGATGATGAATTTGATGATCAATTTACAGTTAAACATTAGTAGTTTCGATTACTGGGCTCAAGCAGATTAGTGTGTGAGGTAAAAGCAGTGCCTTTCCCTGTCCGATTCTCCTGGGCGGAAGTCATGGTCAGCTGAGGGTTTAGTAAACTGTCCTAATTGTTTTTCTAGATGTCATCAAGGAGCAAAACAAGGAACTCAGGGGAACCCAGCGCCAGATTACCCGGGACCGAACTGCTTTGGAGAGACAAGAGAAGCAGATGGTAGGGTCTCACACACACACACACACGCACACACACACACACGGTACGGCCAGTGAGACTACTAAGGCCACTAAAGTGCCATGATGCCACGCCTGTGAGAATGAGCTCATCAGACCGGTCTAACCCAAACACTCTCCACACTGACAGACAGAAGAGGTGGAGAGCGGACCGAGATGTGTTTGTGTGTTACTTACAATGGCAGATGGATGTGATGGAATGAGGACTGGTGTGTGTGTGAGAGAGAGAGTGTGTGTGTTCTTTCCCACAGTGACACATAAAAATGGTGTGGAGTGTACTGAGACCTTTACCTGTTAAGAGTTTGATGCATCATCAGTTGTGTATGTGATGTATGTATGCGAACATTCCTGTGTCACATGACATTTGTGTGTGTCTGTCTGTCTGTCTGAGAGACAGAGAAAGCACTCCCCTGTTTTCTGCCATGTGAGCATTCCCACTCTGCTGTGTGTGTGTGTGTGTGTGTGTGTGTGTGTGAAGGAGATGGAGATTAAGAAGATGGCGAAGGCAGGGAACAGGGATGCCTGTAAGATTCTGGCCAAGCAGCTGGTGCAGTTGAGGAAACAGAAGAACCGCACCTATGCCGTCAGTTCAAAGGTCACGTCCATGTCCACACAAACCAAGCTGATGAACTCTCAGATGAAGATGGCTGGAGCCATGGCCACAACTACCAAAGTAAGAGCACAACACTGCTCTTTATAGATTAGGAGGTTAGGAGTAACTGTAGGAGCACAACACTGCTCTTTATAGGTGTGGTGTCCGTTTGCCTTGAGAGGCGAGATTCAGATGATGAGAGAACGTCACAGCTTTTACACAAATTTTACATAAAGTTAGTGTCATGCTTTCCTTTTACACGCACACGCACGCACACGCACACACAGACACACACACACACGCGCACACGCGCACACACGCACACACACACACACACACATTGAGGCATACAAATCCTGAGCGCATCATCTCTATGTTACCAGACTAATGTGCTGGCATACAAATCAGCCATATCTGTATGCTAGTATGTTAGCGCTCTAAATGTTCACCTCTGTAAGCATTGGGAATAGCTGTCTGTTTGCGTGTCAGTTAGCTAGATACAGAACCATGATCTTTTTGTGTCAGTTTGTAATGCTAGCACACAGAAACATGAGCTCTGTGAGATAATGAGGAAATGTGGTAGCCAACGGAAGCATAATATCTGGGTTAATGTGTTGTTAATGTACTAAAAGCCTAATTTCTCTGAGCTGCTGGTCTGATCAAAATGGCCTCTGTAGACTATGCAGGCTGTCAACAAGAAGATGGATCCTCAGAAGACTCTCCAGACGATGCAGAACTTCCAGAAGGAGACAGCGAAGATGGAGATGACCGATGAGATGAGTAAGATGACTAAGCCCAAAGCACTTAGTTTGTGTGTGTGTGTGTGTGTGTGTGTCTGTGTGTTTGTGTGTGTGTGTGTGTCAACAAGGCTTGATTGCACCACCACCCCCCACACACACGTGCATGTCTCTCTCTATTTTTCTGTGTGTGTGTGTGTGTGTGTGTGTGTGTGTGTGTGTTTCTGTCTGTCTGTGTGTATGTGTGTGTGTGTGTGCGCACGTGTGCATGTCACTGTGCATTTTTCTATGTGTGTGTGTTGCATTAGTAATGATCTTGGAGAAAGAAACAGGATCAGGCCACTTACTCAGTAGTCTTAGCCTTGACTAAGAGCATATTATAGTGTGTAGATCACAATGTATAACAATGTTAATATTATTATTACATTACACTTAGCTGACGCTCTTATCCAGAGCGACTTACCGATATTTACTTGGTTTCAGTTACAGTCCCTGGAGCAGTGTGGGGTTAGATGCCTTGCTCAAGGGCATCTCAAACATGGGTAGGGCAGGATTCGAACCAGCAACCTTCCGATCGCAAGACAATCTCCCTAACCACTAGACCACAGCTGCCCTTAATTACCCTTAATAAATAATATTACCCTTAATAAATACATATTTATTTAGTGCATATGTGTTTGTGCATGCATGTACAGTATGTGTGTATATGCGAGTGTGTGTAAGTGGAAGAATTAACGACTCTCTGTGTCCATCAGTCAATGACACTCTGGACGAGCTCTTTGAAGACTCGGGCGACGAGGAGGAGTCCCAGAACATCGTGTCGCAGGTGTTGGATGAAATCGGCATCGAGATCTCAGGAAAGGTGAGACGCGTCGTGACTGGGATTGTAGTGCCTAGTGACACAGACCTCTGTTTCGGTTCAGCAGTAGGAAGCGATCACCCACATCCAGGGTTTAGTAGTAAAGGTGAGACGCATCGTCACTGGGATTTTAGGCTCAGGTGCAGTGCCACTATCCAGGTGAGACGTGTCACTGGGATTTTAGTGCCACTATCCAGTCCAGCTCTAATGACACAAACTTCTGTTTCGGTTCAGCTTTAGGAAGCGATCACCCACATCCTTGGTTTAGCAGCAAGCTTAATACTGAGCAGAGACACACAGAGTGACAGACAGAAAGAGAGAAAGGGCAGAGAGAAAGACAGGGGCAGCCATTAGACAGCTCTGCCCTACAAAGGCAAAGTGCAGTAACTACGCCAACACTGAAACTGAGAAAAATACCTACTTTCTTAGTTTGAAGAAGCAAGAGATTTACTCACAAGACAAGGGAATGGTTATTAAGTCAATTTTCAGCCTAAATCCAGTTTTGAGTCATCAGCCACACACTGACCCACAAGTGCGTGTCTGACCAGAGCCTGTGTGCTCATTTGGACCAGATCCTGACACCCACAACTCGGCAAGAGCAGCACGAAACCGCCTCCTGTCGAGGCTTTTGTCTAAATGAAATGAGGGTGGAGTTGGGTTGTGTGTGTGTGTGTGTGTGTGCACGAATGAATGCCAGTGTTAAGTGGGCGGCATGTGTGGATGAATGGGATCTTTGAGTCACCCTGTCCAGAAGCTCATCCTCTGAACAAATGTCTGTGTGTGCCGGACCAGGGGAAGAGGCGAATGGAGAAATCATGTCCTTTTACCACCAGCTCCGTGCGTGTGTGTGTGTGTGTGTGTGTGTGTGTGTGTGTGTGTGTATTGTGTGGGTGTTTGTGTGTGATTGTTTGTACGGGGGAAAAAGAGAAAAACTTCAGACTAGAGCACAAGAGGCATGTTAAATATTCACAAGTCATAAAAATCAAACCAAATAAAGAAAACAAGGCCAAACAAACAAGAAAAGTATTATTATTATTAATGTTATTAATATTATTGTTATTATTATTAGTTGTTGCAGTTGTTTTAAAGGTCTAAAATAGTAAAACAGGAGAGTGCAATGACATTCTCCTCTTAAGTGAACAGGCACTGTGGCGCCCCCTTTGGGTTTAAGTGTAAATGACATATTTGCAAGTTAACCTGTCTGAATTAGAGGAAGCATGGATTACTTCCTCTTGGGTGTGAGTCATATGTGTGTGATGTACTTATCTAACTATCTGTGTGTGTGTGTGTGTGTGTGTGTGTGTGTGTGTGTGTGTGTGTGTGTGTGTGTGTGTGTGTGTGTGTGTGTGTGTGTGTGTGTGTGTGTGTGTGTGTGTGTGTGTAGATGGACAAGGCCCCTTCGGCAAGCAGGAACAATCCCAGTGCCTCCACCTCTAAAGCAGACACCATCTCAGACGACGAGATTGAGAGACAGCTCAAGGCTCTGGGAGTGGACTGATTCAGAGACTCCTTCTTTCTCACACACACACACACACACATACACACATACAACTAGGAAGCATACACCTTGGACTTTTAAGAGCATAATCGGTTGGGACTACTATTACTACTACAATCACACACACACACACACACACACACACACACACACACACACACACACACACACACACACACACATGTATGTGCATGCTTCAGTTTAGCTGACATGAATCCTTTGTATGGCCTCTGCAGTTGAGAGAGTTTCCACAGGGTGGTGCTGTTGACACACCATCTCTGCATTGCATAATTCTAAGGCTCAGGTGTGTGTGTGTGTGTGTGTGTGTGTGTGTTTGCGTGCGTGTGTGTGTGTTTGTGTGAGGCCTGCTCTAAAGCATGGAAGTTTTTTGCATTATTGAAAGGTTCCTGTTTAAGTTCTTTGTTTTCATCGATGTGGTCAGGCCAAGAGTATATAGAATGCTAGACACACACACACACACTCATACACATACGCACACAAATACACAATCACACATGAATAGCCTACCTCTGGCACACGCATGCACGCACACACACACACACACACACACACACACACACACACTCACACACACTCACACACACACTCACTGACCACAATTTCTGATGGCCTGTGTAGACCGAGGCAGTGTAACTGTAGTTCAGGTCCTCTGGCTGATTGTATGCTGGTCCTAGGCCAAATGTGGGCTTTGACCACCTGTTTGGTGTGTGTGTGTGTGTGTGTGTGTGTGTGTGTGTGTGTGTTTGAGGGAAACACAGCCATGCGGTGATCAGTCCGGAAGAGGATGCTGCAGATTCCCTCAGTGCCACCTCCTACAGTTCTTACCCACTCAGTGCCACACATTCTGTGTGTGTGTGTGTGTGTGTGTGTGTGTGTGTGTGTGTGTGTGTGTGTGTGTGTGTGTGTGTGTGTGTGTGCTTGTGTATGAAAGAGGATAGGTACAGTATGTCCGGTATGCAGAGTCGGAAATGATTAGAAGGCTTTGAACCTAGAAAACTGTAGTGTGATTACAAGCCAGCAGTCTGCTTCTTCAGTAATCTGTTAGAACACTGCAGTGTGGCTCCTCAGTAAGCTTTTGGAACACTGCAGTCGGAGTAATCAGCAAACTGTTGGTACCCTGAAGTCTGGTTCTTCAGTAAGATGGTAGGATACTGCAATGTGGTTCCACAGTAAGCTGTTCGAACACCTGAGGACACTGCAGTTCAGTTCTTCAGTAAGGTGTTAGAACCCTGCAGTCTGGTTCCTCAGCACTCTGTTGGAACACTGTAGTGCAGTACTTCGGTAAGTTGTTAAAACACTGCAGTCGAGTTCTTCAGTAAGCTGTTAGAACACCTGAGAACACTGCGGTCTGGTTCTTCAGTAAGCTGTTAGAATGCTGTAGTTTGGTTCTTCAGTAAGCTGTTAGAACACCTGAGAACACTGCAGTCTGGTTATTCAGTAAGCTGTTAGAACATCTGAGAACACTGCGGTTTGGTTCTTCAGTAAGCTGTTAGAACACTGCAGTTCGGTTCTTCAGTAAGCTGTTAGAACATGTGAGAACACTGAAGTCTGGTTCCTTGGTAAACTGTTAGAACACTGTAGTGCAGTGCTTCAGTAAGTTGTTAAAACGCTGCAGTCGGGTTCTTCAGTTAGCTGTTAGAACGCCTGAGAATACTGCAGTTTGCTTATTCAGTAAGCTGTTAGAATGGTCCAGTCTGGTTCTTCAGTAAGCTGTTAGAACACTGCAGTCTGGTGACGGGTGTACCTGCTTTCCTCATCGGTTCTGCCTGTCTCCGTAACACAGGGGCCGAGTTCACTACACAATACTTCTTTCTATGGCCATAAAGAAACAAAGCACCTTTTTTAAACACACACTGACAAATGGGACTCTAATAAACTAATAAATTGCAATGTGCTCCCTCTTCATTTCCATTGCTCAGTCTGGTTTGATGTTTTATTGGTTATTTTTTACTTTAATGTGCTTCATTCAGTTCAGTGGAAATGTTTTTTTTTTAATAAGGCAAGCACTCAACAGTTTGTTTTTAACTTTTGAAATGCCTCACAGACATTTTGAGCAAGGCAATCCTATTTATCATAAATATGGAAATTACACACACTTATTTAAAAAGAAAAGATAAAAAATCAAATGTAGAAATACAAAGGTGAAGAGTGTTTGAGAAAGTGTGTGTGTGTTTCAGATGTCAGAGTGTGTTTGTGCATGAGATATTACAGTGAATGTGTAAGGAGGTGTGTGTGTGTGTGTGTTTGTGTGAGGTTTGGTGAATGTGTGGTAGTGCATTAGTGAATAAAATATTACAGTGAATGTGTAAGGGGGTTGTGTGTGTGTGACCCTGTGTGTGTGTGACCCTGTGTGTGTGTGACCCTGTGTGTGTGTGACCCTGTGGGAAATCGGATCTGTAGAGAGGTAGAGTGCACAGAGAGCTACTTCTGCTGCTCCAATTATCTACATGAAATTAGATGGTTTGTGTGTGTGTGTGTGAGAGAGAGAGAGAGAGAGAGTGACAGGGTTATAGAGAAAGGGAGCATGGGACACATTTAACTTGGTGTTAAAAAACATTTTCTGAATCATCAGTGTGTGTGTGTGTGTCTGTTTTCTGAATCACCATTATCTCTACAGTTCGGACCAAACTAAAGAGGTCAGTACACAGCTCTGTCTCCGTGTGTGTGTGTGTGTGTGTGTGTGTGTGAAGGCTGAGAACATTATTCTCATGCTGTGTAATTACAAAATAACACAGCACTTTTTGTTTGGTAGGCTCGTGAGAAGAAAATGACAGTAATAAAATGTGTGAAAATGGTCTGGTCACGCATTAGACACACATGCTGTAAAACTCTAGACACACACCACATAAACATCGCAAAGACTCACTACTGACTACACACACACACACACACACACACACACAATAAACATGACTACACACACTTGCTGAAAAACACTAAACACACACCACATAAATACTGCAAAGACTCACTACTGACTACACACACACACAATACACACGACTACACACGCATGCTGGAAAACACTAGACACACACCACATAAATACGGCAAAGACTCACTACTGACTACACACACACACACAATACACACGACTACACACACATGCTGAAAAACACCAGACACACAACATAAAAACTGCAAAGACTCACTACTGACTACACACACACCCACAATACACACGACTACACACACATGCTGTAAAGACTACAGAGACATACTGGGTAATTAAGTGAAAGTGTAGTAACTGTAGGTGACTATCCCCTCAGCAATAAGAGTTTCTGCTGCCAACAAGAGGAATATGTTTGTTTTTATATTATCAAGAAACCCAAACAAGGCACAGTAGTCACACATACACGCTACACACATCTCACACACACACAAACACACCTAGCTGTGGTGATGAGGAAGGCCACATTGGAAGTGGAGGAGAGAGCTGGGTTGTCAAGGCGACATGCCTCAAGCCATCCAACACCATGACAGTGGCACTCATATCACCGAGGAGAAGTGGGTGCCATGTTGTGGAACAGACCCTATAGGTCTTCCCTGTTACAGAACACTGAAACCAACCCTGTAAGTGTTCAGGGGTTACAGAACACTGAAACCAGCCCTGTAAGTGGGCAGCTGTGGCCTAGTGGTTAGGGAGTTGGTCTTGCAATTGGAAGGTTGCCGGTTCGAATCCCACCCTACCCATGGTTGAGATGCCCTTGAGCAAGGCATCTAACCCCACACTGCTCCAGGGACTGTAACTGAAACCCTGTAAATATCTGTAAGTCGCTCTGGATAAGAGCATCAGCTAAGTGTAATGTAATGTAAAAAAGTGTTCAGAGGTTCAGAGGTTACAGAACACTGGTACCAAAGACACCTGGGTGGTTCATGAAGGATCCGGATTAATCACCCAGATCTATTAAAGAGATACTATGCAACTCTGAGTGTTTTTCTCAAAGGAGCTCTGCCTAGGGTCTCCAAGTAAATGGATAAATTGATGGTTCTCCCCTTCACCCTGTGCACGTGTTTGCAACTCAACCGATCAGAGTAACCGGCGAATACGAAAGTAGTCGTGTCCACCAAGGTAAGTAAAGTCAGAATTTCTTCAGAATTTAACGTGATCCTGCTTTTCACAATATTCGAGACTTTGTGAGTCTGTGGGTGCTGGGATGGACACCCAGACATTGCAAGCGAGGTATTCTGTCTACAGACAGCGGGGGCGGTCTTCATTCGCCTGGTAATGAGTCATTTAAGCATCTACCGACTTATGAAGATGATTAATTAACTCGAAAAAGTTGCATAGTGCTGCTTTAAATAACTCATGAGTCAGAGGAACTTAATTATCATATCACACAACAAAAGGTTTCCGGATCTGTTTGAATAAGACGTCTGGTTCATCAACATTAGGATCCTAACAGTTTCAACAAAAACAAACAGCACCCAGTTGTCGTTGTGATTACACAGCACACCACACCACAGCACACAGTGTACACAACAAAACTGACTCTGCGTTTAACCCATCACACATGTCAGCAGGGGGCAGCCATGACAACGGCGCCTGGGAAGTAGTGTGTGGGGACGGTACCATGCTCAGGGTACCTCAGTGTGTGTGTTTGTGTGTGTGTGTGTGTGTGTGTGGGGACGGTACCATGCTCAGGGTACCTCAGTGTGTGTGTGTGTGTGTGTGTGTGTGTGTGTGTGTGTGTGTGTGGGGACGGTACCATGCTCAGGGTACCTCAGTGGCACTACTGGCAGTTGGTGGATTACAACCTGCGATCCTGTGGTCACAAGTCCGTTACCAGACAAGTCCCTTAACAGCCAAGCCACTACTGTCTAAGTAGTGCCTAACTTATCAACAGAGCAGTCCACACACGCAGAGAGAGAGAGAGAGAGAGAGAGAGAGAGAGAGAGAGAGAGAGAGAGAGAGAGAGAGAGAGAGAGAGAGACTACAGATCAATAATAGTGGCCTAGAAATCTGTGCATTTTTGCACATGTGACCAGATCTGGCGAAATGAGTCACAGTGACCCAAAATTCAAAGCTGAGATTTTATTACCAGTGAAAAGACAAGATGATACACTTTAAAATCATTTCTTGGTCACAAACACACCTTTAATAGTTATATGACATCCCACCATCTTTTTGAAATTTAAAACCTGAGAAACCTGACATTTATTTTGGACATTTTGTGCAATTAATTTTCAGATAGCAATTTCTTTACCTTTACATAGTTATCATGACAATGAAAAGTGGGGAGTTGGTTTTGAACACTATCTGTTTCATATAAGAACAACAAATAAAGTTTGATATTTTTAAGGTTTCATACCAAAATTGGCCTGTGCCTTATTTGTGACTTTAGGTTCATCGGGTCATACATGACACAACCTGTTAGCGGCCTGAAGATGATATTTATGTGTGTGAGTGTGTGTGTGTGTGTGTGTGTGTAATCCTGGTAGTGGTATCCATGTGTTTGCCTTGGTTTGTCTGAGTGATGTGCATGCGTGTTTACATCAGAGTAGCTGCTCTTGGTCCAGTGTGTCATACTGAAGTGCATAGGTTCTTATGCATATACATTTCTAAAGTGTGTGTGTGTGCGTGTGTGTGCGTGTGTGTGTGTGTGTGTGTGTGTGTGTGTGTGTGTAACAGTGGTATTTATACGGCTGTGTGGGGTTGACATTAGAATAAGACATTAGACTGAGTGTGTGTGTGTGTGTGTGTGTGTGTGATATAACAGGAGAGGTTCATTATCCACCTTTGAATGGTTATATGTCAGCTGGCATTGATCTGCTGGCCTTGAAGGCTTCAGTCTGGGTGTGTGTGTGTGTGTAATTGCCTTTGTGTCTGTGTGTTTGTGCACAAAGACATTACCAATGCACTTGAATCTGCCATGGTCCAGCATGACTAACCCTACTGGTAGACAGACAGCTTTGTGTGTGTGTATGTGTGTGTACGTGTGGGGAAAGGTAATGTATCTTTGTGTGTGTGTGTGTGTGTGTGTGTGTGTGTGTGTGTGTGTGTGTGTGTGTGTCTATACATACATACGGATATGTCTGGGAAATGGTACTGTGTGTGTGTGTTTCTGTATGTGCGTATGTATGCATACATTTGGAAAAAGGTACTGTGTGTGTGTATGTACGTATAGTGGTGTGTACATGTGGGGAATGGTACTGTGTGTGTGTGCATGTATGTGTGTGTGTTTCAGATTAATGGTAATCTTCCATGTCCATGTCTAGCTAACAGCCCTGACACACACACACGTACACACATGCTGTTGCCCACAGCCTAAACACACAGATGTTGCTGCTCACAGCACAGACACAGCCATGCTACTTCTCAACACTCACAAACACACACACACTGACAGATGGAGAACTTGGCATTTTGATTCCAGGATGTTGTTTGCCGCTGAGTCCAGCCCAATTACTGCTTACCCCCACTACGCACAGACACACACACACACACACACACACATAGCATCAACAGGTTGTTAGTGAAGGTACAAGACACTGCTGGATTCTGTCTCTGTCTGTCTGTCTGTCTGTCTGTCTCTCTCTCTCTCTCTCTCTCTCTCTCTCTTAGTGAGTGTGTGTGTGAGGGCACAGAACCAGGGAACGGTGTTTGAACACTTTGAACTGTTGCCTAGGTGACATAGCCTCCCTGTTTATGGAGCGATTCCACGGTGTGAATCATGAGTAAACTCCGGATCGAAAGCTCCTCACCGAAGAGCCCCGCTCCAACGGGTGACGCGCGAAAATTCACCCAGTCACTTTGCCAAAACAAATTGCTCTCTCATTATCTCCCGAGTCTCTATCTCTCTCTTTTGCCGTCCGCCGTGCTTGAGTGTGTTTAACTCTTGCCAGATTAGCTCGTTTGTATCTGTCTGCGCGAGAGCCCTGACCTGAACTACCTGCTGCTCCTTTCGACCAAAGCCGTTTTAGTTTTAGTGTGGGTTGTTTAGCGCGCTGAAACATCTTTTACTGCAACGTGCTCTCACTAGGTGGAGGTTCGATAAACGGAACGCTGAGTGCATATAACTCCCTCTCTCTCTCTCTCTCTCTCTCTCTCTCTCTCACACACACACACACACACACACACTCAACAGAGCTCAACGGGTGAGCATACTGCTACAGGCAGCATCTTCTCGCCTCATCTCAGAGTGGGGGAACAGCGGCGGCAAGTCAGTCTCTGCAGGTAAGTCAACACAGTTTCAATTACGCCTCGCCAGGTGCTTATAACAAGTTAATATCTGGGATAGCTTTTTGTGGTATGTCACTTGCGTGTA
Source organism: Coilia nasus (assembly GCA_027475355.1). Taxonomy (NCBI): domain Eukaryota; kingdom Metazoa; phylum Chordata; class Actinopteri; order Clupeiformes; family Engraulidae; genus Coilia; species Coilia nasus. Next base: position 8,582,336 of record CM050220.1, on the reverse strand, counting down.
TTGGAAAAAGCAAAAGTTCATTAGCATGAAGTGTGGCAAGTGTGGATATGCACAGCCTCAAATTGCCAATGCTATAGTGTGTGCCAGTATGCCAGTTTTCATGAAGCTGAAATGTTAGATAGCATTATGTCATCAATAAATTATATTATTCACAGATTACCTTAATTAGCCTATACCTGTAGACCCAATCCTTCATTAAGAATAAGGTAGCACAATTATAACTACTTCATAATAGCCATTTATCTTCCTTAACATTTTGTTCATCATTTGGTAACCATTAATTTGACATTATTTCTCATCAGTAAATCCTTTATAAACGTATCCACAAATATTAAAGCAGACAGAGACGATGACATAGAGACAGAAAGGCAGCATGCAGAGAGATAGATAGCAGAAAGCATGAAGAAAAACAGTCAGACAAACAGACAGATAGCCAACCAACATCCAGACAGATGTGTGTCAATATGTTTCTAAATGATTTACTGATGAGAAATAATGTAAAAGCAATGGTTACACATGATGAGCAAAGTGTTAAGAGTTAAATGCAAAATACATGTGTATTAGGAAGTAGGAGTATAAAGTGCTACCACAAATAAAATATGGTAATAGTTGTAATAGCAATAATGATGAATAGCAAGCAGATGAAGTATGCAAGATATGCAAGCATGCATTTATGCATGCATGAGGATGCATGCTTCCTCCAGGTTATGCAATGTCAGTGAAGTAGTGTATGAACAGCTGTAAGATCATTTACAGACTCACACACACACACACACACACACACACACACACACACACACGAACACACACACACACACACACACACACACACATATACACACACACACACACACACACACACTGTGTGCTGGGGTATCACTGATCCTTTCTGTACTAAATCAGGACGTATTCAGGGCCATGCTAGTCTGTGTCCATGCATGCATATGCAGACCTCAAAGGCTCATTTAAAGTCACAGTCTTCCTTTAGGGTTTAGGGTTGCATGTGCTGAAGTCGGGGACACACTGAAAACCCTGCAGTCCCAAATGGCATCAGAATATTCTATGGATAATTTGGTCAATTGAGTTTCAATGAAGACCAGAGAGACTGGAGATTGAGTGTGCATGTGTGTGTGTGTGTGTGTGTGTGTGAGAGAGAGAGAGAGAGAGTGTATAAGTCTGTGTGTGTGTGTGTGATTGTGTAAGAAAGTGTGTGTGTGTGTGTGTGTGTGTGTGTGTGTGTGTGTGGGTTCGGCTGTGGAGAGAGGCACCCTGCGGTTCGTTTGGCGCTTATTAGTATGTCACAGCAGGTCCCCAGCCGGGGTGACAGATCTGTGCTCACAACTCTACAGCTGGCGCTGTGAGTATGCGTGTGTGTGTGTGTGGGTGTGTGTGTGTGTCTATGTTTCAAAATCTCTCTCTCATTTCTTATTCACTTTCTCTTTCTCTTACATCACAGTCTCCTTCATTTGCTCATTGGGTTCCCCTTCTCACTGTGGTTCACTGAGAGGAAACTTATTCTGAGTTTTATGTATGAATGTATCCAGTAACCATCTGGGACAACCAATACTGACAGGGCAGAAAATAGAGAGTCAATGCCTGAATCGCTTACCATGCTCACATTTGATATCATAAATAAATATAACATAATAGCTAATTGTGCATGGTACATTCAGTGAGCTATTCATTACGTGAAATTACATTCCTGTACACATGTCCGGGAAGTACAGAGCTGCCAACTTACAAGGCTTGTCTGCTTGTCTGAATATCTACTGTCAAATATTGGCAATGAAAACACACACACTCACACACACACACACACACATACACATACACATCGACACACACACTCCCCTACACACACACACACACATATACACACCTACACACACACACACACACACACACACACACACACACACACACACACACACACATGCGCACACAAGCACAGACAAACACACACACACACACACACACACACACACACACACACACCTACACACACACATACACACCTACACCTACACACACACACGCACACACACACACACATTCATACAATGAGTGAATGGCTCTGTGTGTGTCCAGATGCTGATTGCAGATGGTCGTACCTCCCAGTGGCACCTTTGTGCCAACCGTCTCCCACATCTTCCTCCTCCTCCTCCTCCTCCTCCTCCTCCTCTTCCTACATAGCTGAGTGACTAATCTCCTCAACCCCTTCCTCCTCCTCTGTCTCCTCCTCTTTTCCTCCTCCTCTGCCTCCTCTTCCTCCTCTACCGCTTCCTCCTTCTCCACCAACACCTCCTCTTCATCCTCCTCCTCCTCCTACACTTCCTTTGTCTCCTCCTACACAACCGAGCAACTCAAGTAGCTCCTCCAAGAGAGCTGACTCCCTCCGCTCTGTTCTGTAACATCAGCCATGAAGCACAGGCGGCTCTGAATATACTTGGAAATATTAGGAAGACTGAAGACTTTCTCGACCGCCCCCGCTGTCTGTGGACAGAATACCACGCTTGCAATATCTGGGTGTCTGTCCCGGCACCCTCAGTATCACAAAGTCGTGTGTCCATTTACTTGGAGACACTAGGGGGAGCCCCGTTGAGAAAAAGCACAACGGAACACAAAGTTGCACAGTGCTGCCTTTAGACCGATAGCTGTGCTTGTGTGATGGTGAGATGATGATTTTGATGATTTTGTGACATAAAGTTAATTGTTAATGTGACATAATGAATGATGTTGTGATGTAGTGACGTAATGTAGTGATGTAACATAATGTAGTAATAAAGTCATTTTGTGATGCAGTGATTGGATGCCTTCCAAATGGGACAAGACTAATTACAATACTGGTAGGCTAAAGTGTCTTTGGATCTGGCAGTAGGATCGCGGGTCTGGTAGTAGCACTTTAGCTAAGCTAATAGCTAAAGTGCTACTACCAAAGAACTACTGCCAGATATGGAGATTGGCTGAATAGTTATGCAAACTATATCCAATGGAAAGTAGCTAAAGCCTACTCCAAAAGTCGCTAAATGTCGCTAGATGATGTCACAAGTTAATTTGCATATCCATTATGTCATTACATTGTGTTGGCTTGTAGATCTATAGAACATAAACTTCTGTTTAATGATAGGGGCGGATTCCACATAGGCCAGTCTTTACTTTTATAATCGTGGGGTAACGCTGGAGGCAGAGGTAGTCTGGCAGAGCGGCATGAGAAGGGCATGATTATTTATGTTTTAACAACAACGAAAGGGTTTGGAGCGGAGTTTGCCAAAGTTACGAAAAGTCACCGGATTTGTTGGTAAATAAGATTTTTTGTCGCCAGAAATGGCCAAAGGTCGCTAAATCTAGCAACCAAGTCGCGAAATTGGCAATAATGCAGCTGAATGGATTTAAACATGGTAAAACTGAACAATTTAACTCTAAGGGAGCTGGAAAATTTGCCTATTTCTGAAAAAGTGGAAGACACACCGAATGTCACATTTTTGAACTACAGATTTTTCTGAAAGCTTTGGTTTACATTATTGTGAAGCTATTACTTAATTGTTGTGCGTACTTAACTAATCATAAATCATTATTATGCTTTTACTGTTTCCAATTTTAAAAATTTGCATTATTTAAAGCAACACAGCGCCTTCGGTCACCATACAGATTGGAAGCAGATTTGTCTCTCATTTAAACTACGTAGAGACGGCCTGGTCCTCCAGACTTTAGTGCGGTTATACCCCATGAAGGGCAGCAAAGCGAATTCAGAAGTGCTTTTCACCAAGTTACAAGTTGATGAACCCCTGAAACAATTTTGGAAACATTACTTTAAGGTTAAAAACACTACTTAGTGTTCCTTCAATAATAAACAAACAAACAAAAAAACTCATATGCACTTAAAATGGAGGGAACAGAGAGACTTCAGATAACAGAAACGGGGGAAGGGGGAAAATGTTTCTGCTGTGTCTTAAGATTGGATCTACAAGCTGCAGCAGCAGTGGGACAAATAACCCTTCTATTGCATTCTCACATTCATGTCCACTGCACTCTGTGCATGTCGCACTGTGTGTGTGTGTGTGTGTGTGTGTGTGTGTGTGTGCGTGTGTGTGTGTGTGTGTTGCTCTCTTCAAAGAGCTGTGGCTGTTGCATAATAATTTTGTCACAGATCCTCTGCGAAGCACACAAGATCTTGAACGTGAAGACACCTCGACACCAGTGCCATCTGGTGTTGGACACACACACACAAACACTCACACACACACACACACACACACAGACACAGACACACACACAGACACACACACACACAGACACACAGACACAGAGACACACACACACATACACACACACACACACACACACACAGACACACACACAGACACACACACACAGAAACACACACACACATACACACACACACACACACACACACACAGATACATACACACACACACAAACACACACACACTCACCAGCATAGCCCTCTGTCTGGTGCGAGTGAGTCTCCCCCTCTCTTCTGACAGCGTCTTGATTGACAGGAAGCTGGCAAAACATTGTTATCACCATTGGGCTGCACTCTAACAGTACACACACATATGCACACATGAACACACATGCGCACACACACATACACACACAAACGCACACACGCACAAACACACATGCGCACACACACACAGAGAAATGCAAGTTGTGGAGCATTGTGGTGAGGGAGGGCAGGTAGAGCAACAACAATAAAGTGAATGGCATACTGGCACACAGGCACACACACACACATACACACCCACACTCACTCATAAATGCATAGGCTGGAGAATATTTATAAACACGTCCTGCTGAGGTTTATTATTGCAT
>CM050220.1:8545000-8572500 GCA_027475355.1 Coilia nasus | reverse complement strand
CGCGCCGCACAGACCCTGCAGAACCGGCGCAGCAGCCGGCTGAGCCAGCACACAGTCAGCAGCGTGGTCCTGCCGGGCGAGGGGTCCGGGACGGGCTGGGAGAGGGACGGCACACTCAGCCCGCCCACCCTCAGCCCCACCGAGCGCTCATTCTCCGAGCTCTCCACCGAGTGCGACCGGACCCGCATGGCCGGTACCGGAACCGGAACCAGAACCAGAACTGGCGCCCCGCCACTGAGACCCCACCGCACCACCCCCGCCGCCCGGGAGCGCAGGGCTGCCCTCACCCTCGGCCTGATCCTGGGCGCCTTCGTGGTCTGCTGGCTGCCCTTCTTCCTCAAGGAGGTCATCGTCAACAGCTGCCCGTCCTGCGCCACCTCCGCGGCGGTGGCCGACGCCCTCACCTGGCTGGGCTACCTGAACTCCCTGGTCAACCCCCTCATATACACCATCTTCAACCAGGACTTCAAGAAGGCTTTTAAGAAGCTGCTGGCTTTCCACTGTCGACAGTACAGCTGAGCTGTCTGTGCAGGTGAGCCGTGAACATGACTTGTGAAGCCAGCACTGTCATATGTCATATTTATACAGACTCAGCCTCTACACTACAAAACCATCACGTGGACTGAGCATGATGGCTTGACAACTGCAGGATCTTCAGACCCATCTCTGACTGAAGTTTTTCTCAGCCACTGCCAAACCAAGAAGAGGAAACAATTGACATCAAAGTCCATTGACATTTCTCTTTCACAAATGACCAGAAACCTCCTCTCCAGAACAAGGCTGTACAACTCAATGGTCATCAAAGCTCTCTGTCAGATGCTAGGGGATAGCAGTGATAACACTGAAAACAATCTTAGTGTATTATTCATGAAGGACGTTTACAACTTAGGATTGGCCATGACCACATCAAGACTCAGATTCGAGCAGTTGTTTTTATTTATATTTATAAACAGACTTGTTTACAGGGAAATGGGTGTCCACTTAAACTTGTTAGGACTTACTACAGGGGAAGTATGTACATAAACCACACTTTGCATTAATTGTGATCTTACATTATTGTATGCACATTATTGTGATTTCTTTGATCTCTCGGGTAGTATTTTGTTGTGTTGCAAGTGCTTTTGTGAATGGACAATGTCATGAGCACTGACTACAGGAGATAGTCCTTATTACTTCTGAGGAGGACTGTTTTACCTTCTGCTGGTGTTGTGTGCATATGTGATGTAAAGGGTTGTACTTGAAATTTGTACACATTGTATATAGAATGTTTCATACCTACACACATGCATACGCAAAATTTTTAACTACATTTCTCTCTACCTCCTTCAGTATTTTGTGATAATGTGAACTTTTGAGTGTTGAGTTGGTGACAATAAATCTGTTTATCTTATCTACAGCTTTGTGCAGCAACAGCACCTCCTGCTGGAATACAGAAACACTTGCAGTTTATGTCTTCTCATTCACAGATTGAGTCACAGTTTATACTTTAAAAACGTGGTTTATTTAATTTCAGCATCACACATTAAAAACACCACACGGGGCGAAAACATACATATTACAGTCAAGGAGAATGCCAGTTCTCTCAACATAAATATATTAAATTTAAAACCAGATTATTCACACTGATTACACATTACAAATAAATATGGATCTGCTGCATCTTAGATGCAGGCCTTGTGACAGTCCAGAGTGGAGGAATGGAAGTTGTGTTTGTAGCACCTGGACATAAACATATTACAGGTAAAGGGGATGCAAGTTCTCCCACCATAAATATGTTAGAAAATCTAAAGACTCCTCAGTCTTCCAAGCACACCTGTAAGGGGAGTATGGTATGTGTGTGTTTGCACACACACACACCCACCCAGCCACACACACACACACACACACACACACACACGTGTGTATGCACACATGCACACTCACGCACACACATCTCAAACGTAAGCTGTGTGTCCACCTGTAGCGGTGGACCGAGAGGTGTGTTTGTGGCGCCGGTCGCTGATTTCGGCCAGGCCGCTTCTGTGGGGGCGGGAGGCGCAAATCAGCACCCCGCCGATAAGCAACAGGGCCGACGAACCCCAGCAGAGGAACAGTGCGGCCCCAAGCTCGCGCTTCTGCGACTGTGCCACCAGGGGGCTGTAGAAGTCCTGAATCACTCGATGTGCCGACCAGCTGGGAGGGATCAAACACAGCAGCCCACCAATCACAAACAGCACTCCGGCTGCCACGGCGACCCAGGCTTTCCCAGAGCCCCCCGCCAGGCAGGTGGTGCACTTTCCCCCGACGACGCTGGCCAGCAGGGCGGCGACAGACACCAGCAGGCCCACCACCAGGATGGCACGAGATGCTTGCAGCTCCTGGGGCAGAGCCAGCATGGAGTCGTAGACCTTACACTGCATCTGGCCCGTGCTCTGCACCACACAGTTCATCCACAGGCCCTCCCACATAGTCTGTCAGGAAGAGAAGGCAGGGTCAGCATGCACATAGCACACTAAGACAGACAGTCACCCAGCTCATACATACATACATACATACACACACACCCAGAAAACACACCAGTTTGCTGTCCACAAACAGGGAAATGTCACACAGTGGGAACAGCACAGTGTCACATACAGAACAATTGGGGAGCTTTACAGTGACATCAAATGACAACAGACATTAAAAGGTGAGTTTTAGCAATAAATCTTTACATAAACCCTAAATAAAGTAAGTAAAGGAAAATAAGGTGTTCAATGGCGCAAGGAAACAAAAGGAGAGATGCATGCGACATAAGACGGGGCAAACACACACACACACACACACACACACACACACACACACACACACACACACAACAGGAGCATTGACCTGTGCCATGACAATGTTGTTCCTGATGAAAAAGGAGAGATGAGTGTGATATAAGATGGGGCAAACACACACACACAAACACACAGCAGGAGCACAGACCTGTGCCGTGACGATGTTGCTCCCGATGAAGGCAGTGACTCTCCACAGGGGCAGTGCGCAGGACACAATGGCCCCCGCCAGCCCTGCCACCCCCAGCACCACGCCGAGCATCTGCAGCTCCACAGACATGGCCTAGCACTGGACACGGGCACAACACGACCAGCACAAGGGGACACGGGCACCAGCCACACGACCAGCACAAGGGGACACTGGCAGGTATTGAAAGTGAAAGTCAGACACATTTGTCATTGTGATCACACGGCACATCACAACACACAGTGCACACAACCAAATTCACCTCTGCATTTACCCATCACACGCGTGAGCAGCCATGACAACGACACAATGGCGCCAAGGGAGCAGTGTGTGGGGAGGGTATAGGGTACCTCACAGGCGACCAGGGATTCGAACCTGTAATCCTGTGGTCACAGGTCCGATACCTTAACCGCCAGAGGTGTCAATCCCGGATTAAGAAAGTAAAAATCCTGCCACATTTTCCTTCCAACACAGGTTATTTCACTTAGTAGCTGATCTACCCGTCTTGAGTGCTCATTATGATCAGCCGATTCAACGCTGGTTGGATCAAGTATGTGGCAGGATTTTTACTTTCTGAACCTGGGATTGACACCTCTGTTAACCACTAAGCCACTACTGAAAACACACTGGACATGCAGCACAGGACACAGGCACTGTGACTGGGACTAAAGCAATAGGCTTGTTTGAAATGACTGAACTGTCCCAAAACGTCACCATTTCAAGCCCAGAAAGCATTGCTTTAAGCCAGCTAGTCATTTTTAAACAAACCCAATGATGTGCACACACATGTTAGTCACATTTACTAGAACATACTGAAGTTCCAAACATGCTACAACCACAGAAGAAGTGAAAGTTAAAACTGTGATGAAAAGTCTTCCAGCACAGAGATAAACACAGGGTGAATCTGAACTTGTGACACAGTCCATGTACTACATATAATGTAGCCTACAATTGATAAAGATCAGATAATGGACGGAAGGACTACTGCAGGGACACGTGCAGGTTTAGCAATTAAGCTGGTAAAATAAGGAGGAGGAAGAACGTGGTAAGACTCTCTTCAGAAAAATGTTTAACAATGTCCATGTAGGTCTATCTAAAGACTGTAGACTAAAGTCACAAGTAACAGTTTCATTAAAGACATGTTCAAACTCTTACCTTCACTAAAGTCCGAGTGAGACGCTTCAAACAAATCGCAAAGAACACCCGCCTAATTAAGACTCCAAAACGGAAATACAAGTGTTTTAACACCTGACATAAGAGATTACACCTGTAGCACAGAGTGTTGAAGGAGAATCTGAAATCTTTGCCTGTAGTTTTCTGCCTGGTAGTGCGAAAAGGCAAAAAGTGAAAAAGCGAAAAAGCGAAAAAATAACTACTTTAAGATTTGATTAAAAATCTCATGTACCGCACATAATTTTTGCATTTTTAATCAAGTGAAATAAACTTCAATATTTGCCTTCTCACACCTTCCACCCCAAGTCTGTGGTGACATTATTGACAGTAAAATTATTTTCCTGTTCTTTATCACAATGCGCAGTGAATGTCACAGGAAAACAATAACAACACATTGAAAGGCAAGAGAAAGAGCAAGACAGCCTATTCCACATAGATTCCAATAACGGCGCATCCTTGCGGATTTGGACAGAAGTTTCATTTTGGAAATAAGGTATTGTGTACAAGCGGCCAAGCCAATTGCATGTGTCGAAAACATTCGCATGGCGTTTGGGGAGTGGCTACTTGTCCCAGTAGTCCAATTGGAATTGGTTTAGGGCTGTCTGTCAGCGGGAGTTGGTGTGTGATACGCCAATCAGATTTTTTGGAAGGAAAGGCGAGGTCTACTGGAACATTGTGGTCGCTGTTGTACGCGCTAGGTAAGATAGGCAGTATGGCGGAAGAAGAGAGTGAAGTAGAGTTAGACAGGTTAAAAGAAGAACTAGAAAGCTTACTGGTTGCTAGCGTAAGCGACGAACATGGACTCATAAGCAAGTCCTACTGTGCAAAGTTCTGTAAGGTAGGATACGAACTTTTACGGTGTATCGTTAACAAAGTGATCCCATGCATAGTTGTACCCAAAGAGCTAGCTAAAAGAGCTACCCTATAGCTAGCCAGACAATTCCCCTCCCCCAGTATTCAATGGACCTCGGTGGCTTCAGCCCGAAACTCCACCGTGTATGATCACTTGCAAACACGACTGAATTATACACTGCGTTGTGTCTGAGATGAGTGTTATCTGTGTCAGGAGAGGGTTGGTAGTTGGTATTTCATTGTATCCTTGCTTAGGAGCTAATCGACCGCTAGCTGCAAGATAGCTGCATTCCAAAACAGCTAGCGGGCCCACTTCATAACGTTCGGCATCTACGAAGCTAACGTTGCTAGGTTATTACACGGCAGTCGTGATCGAAAGACAGTTAACTCTTGATAGCTGACAAGACCTAGGAGATGAACTTTCTTTAATGAACGTCCTGAATTTACTGTAGACACACTTCAGTCATGAGAACCATATTGTGTGTCGTAATACAGCACTTTTCGGTGGCTAACGTTTGCTAGTCGGGCTTTTAAAGTGATGCAAGTAAGCTAGGCCGACACAAACATCTCCACATGAACTCTTAAACTTTTTGCTTCGGACGCTTCGTCACCGTGTGGCCCTGTCCAAATTCAAATTATGTTTGTGTTAACTCTTACACACATGAATTTGCCATTCCCTTGTATGTTTGTATGTACACGTTACCAAATTGTGATGAATGTCACTTGTTTGTTAGTAAAGGCATTTGATTTAAAACTTCTACATTGCTAAATGTAAACATGCGTCCATGCTTTATGTTTGGTACACTGCTGAGGATGTGTCCCACATAGTGTATGGATAATTGTAATGGCTGTAGTTAGGAAAGCCTGAAGTGTGGTACAATGGGTGCTCTCCCCACATGTGCAAGTGTCTTGTATTTTTATTTATTTTAATTGTTAAGGAAATGTTGGAGGAAACAGCAAAGGCTTGCCAGTGGTCCTGGATGAGATGCATGTTGTTGGCATGGTGAAAGCCATGGGGGAAAGCGATAGGTAGGTGCTGCTGAGTGGATCATTTAAACGGCCCCAGCAGCCCCAGTCACTGTAACGGTAGCCGGCTGGTTCAGGTTAACCCTTGTTGAGCATCTGTCTGTACAGCTCCAGTTGGCCATCCCCTCAGCTGCTCTGTCCTGTACAGCTCACATGAGGTTGCGTGAATAGCTGTAGTCAGCGGCCAGTTGTGCGTGTTACAACTGGGAGTAGGGACTAACAGCCTGAACTATTTACTTGATTATAGATAGTGTAGGGGTAGGTGTAATAGCTATAGTTTCTCCCTAAGGTGCTCTTCCTACATGCACAAGTACTTTGTGTTCTTTGTAAACTTGCAAACGCCTTGTTGATGACTTCGAGATCTAAAGTTCGATGTATTAAATTGGTTATTTCCCCTTTATGATTTCAATGTGAAGTGAGAGTGTTGGCACCAGATTTGAGATATATGGTATAAGCCCGAAACCTTACTTGTATGTAAACTCATAACAGTTCTAAACCCCATGAAGGTGTTATCTTCTAGCCGCAGTCTGAAGTGCAGTGGAGAGAGAGAGAGGTTTCCAGTCGTTATCTACATGGGACTGTTGGTCAATGTCAGTGGCAAGCAGCAAGTTCTCAGTGTATTTTGTAACCCCCTCTGTCTGTCTGTCTGTCTGTCTGTCTGTCTGTCTGTTGCCTGTGTCTGCCTCTGTCTCCCTCTCCACCCTTGCCTATCTCTCTTCCTACATGTCTGTTTTACTGTCTCTCTTGTCACCATCCTCCGTCTGTCTGTTTCCTCACCTGTCTCTATGTCTGTAACTGTCTCTCTCTGTCTCCCCCTCACCCCACCTGTGTGTGTGTGTGTAGCTGGTGGAGGAGCACACAGGGCGCTGGCAGGTTCCTCTGCCTCAGCTGCAGGTTCTCCGATGGGCTCTCTGCTCCTTCGTGCGAGGAACGGCCTCCTTCCCCGCAGACTGCGAACACGTGCGCTACGCTCTCAGCAGCCTGGCCCTGTAAGTTGCATTGGGTCTGTGTGTGTAAGTGTGTGTGTGTGTGACAGGGTTTAATTTGTGCTTATGTATGGTGGGTTTTGCTGTGTGTTTCTTTGTATAGTGGTCCCTGTAATGTGCGTTTGTGTTACGGGGTATAAGTCCCTTGGAGCTCTGTAAACCCACCAGCTTTTATTACTGTATAGTCCATGTGATTATGTAGCTTACTGTATGTGGTCTTTGGGAAAATGTCTTTATAACTGCCGTACCTACACCTGCTGGACCATTCTCACGCAGTCATGATTAATGGACACACACAGAAACTCACACTTAAACACACAGACATGCAAGCATTCTCTACATCTTTCTCTTCTCTCTGTCTCTTTCAGGAGCATCTTTGAGCTTCTGCTGTTCTTTGGCCGAGATGAGTTCCTGGAGGAGCCTTTAAAGGGCATCCTAGACTCCGTTCAGGTGAGTGTGAGGTGTGTCAGGTGTGAAGGGCCACGTGCCCTTGTAGCCATGACTACCTGAGCCTGATGTGCTGAGTGGCTGGAGTGAGAACTTCCCTCTCATGCAGAATGTTTTCCTCTGTCTTCTCCCCTACACACACACACACACACACACACACACACACACACACACACACACACACATTTATATGTCTGTACATCCATGGTGTGGGAAGCTCTTGTGTGTCTCTCTCGTGTTTACATGGTGTGTTTTTTTCTGTTTCTGTATTGTGGGGCCAAGGATGAATTTGCAGTCTGGATAATAAAGGTTTTTAATCCTTCTCTCTTTCACTTCTATCTCTCTCACACTCTTTGCCCCTCCAACCTTATTTCTCTCTCTATCTCCCTCTCTGTCTCCCTCTCCACTGTATCCCTCTGTCCTCCTCTCTCTTTCTCCCCTCTCTCATGTCTGCTTATCTCCCTATTCCCCTTATTCTCTCTCCTCTCCCTCTTCTTTCTCTCTCTGTCTGTCTGTCTCTCTCTCACTCTTTCTCTCCCTCCCTCCTTCTCTCTCCCCCTCTCTCTCCCTCTCCTCTCTCTCTCTTAATCCCCCAGGAGTGCCAGGCATGTCTGGTGCGTCACCAGAACGTGTACCTGCTGCAGGTGAGCCAGATCATCAGGGATGGGGGGCCCTGGGCGGGCGCAGTGCTGCAGGGCATCCTCGGTGGGGCGCCACAGCCTCCAGACCAGGGTAAGAGGAGTGCGTCTTGCAGTGGATAGGTGTGTGTGAGATGATGATGACGGCTTTGTGTGTGTGTGTGTGTTGCAGAGAGCAGGTGTGTGTTATGTTGGCAGTGTGTGTTAAAGTAAACCTGTGTAAAGTTGTGTTTTGTGAAGTTGGTTGTGTGTGTTGTAGTGGCCGAGTGTGTGTGTAACATTGGCTGTGTGTATTAAGTTAGCTGTGTGTGTCGCAATAGCTGGGAAAGAATGCTGTTGGCTGTGTGTAAAATTGTGTTGTGTGTGTCACAGTTGTCTGGTGTGTGATATTGGCTGTGTGTGTTGTAATGGGCAGGTGTGTGTGTGTGTGTGTGTGTGTGTGTGTGATAGAGAGATGTCAACTCTGTGTGTATGTTGCGGTGAGTAGGTGTGTATGATATTTGCTTTGTCTGTGTTGCAGTGGCCTTGTGTGTGTGTCGATTCTCAGTATGTGCTGCAGTGAGTAGGTGTGTGTGATATTGGCTGTGTGTGTTGCAGTGGCTTGCTGTGTGTGATGTTGACCGTGTGAGTGTTGCAGTGGCCAGGTGTGTGTAATGACGACTCCTTGTGTGTGTGTGTGTGTGTGTTGGAGTGGTCTGCTGCGTGAGATGTTGACTGTGTGTGTTGCAGTGAGTCGCTGTGTGTGATGGTAACTGTGTGTGTGTCACACCGGCCTGGTGTGTGTGGCATCGACCGTGTGTGTGTGTGTGTATATTGCAGTGAGCAGATACCTGGACTCGGAAGTGTGTGTATTTCTGGAGGTGTGCGTGTACTACCTACTGGTGTGTGTGACATTGACTGTGTGTGTGTTACAGTGAGCAGGTACCTGGGCTCGGAGGCATGTGTGTTCCTGGAGCTGAGTGTGCTACCTACTGGTGTGTGTGGCATTGACCGTGTGTGTGTGTGTGTGTGTGTGTGTGTGTGTGTGTGTGTGTGTGTGTGTGTGTGTGACATTGTGTGTGTTGAAGTGAGCAGGTACCTTGGCTCGGAGGCATGTGTGTTCCTGGAGCTGCGTGTGCGCTACCTGCTGGTGTGTGTGTGATATTGACCGTGTGTGTGTGTGTGTGTGTGTGTTACAGTGAGCAGGTACCTGGGCTCGGAGGCGTGTGTGTTCCTGGAGCTGCGGGTGCGCTACCTGCTGGTGTGTGTGTGATATTGACCGTGTGTGTGTGTGTGTGTGTGTGTGTGTGTTACAGTGAGCAGGTACCTGGGCTCGGAGGCGTGTGTGTTCCTGGAGCTGCGTGTGCGCTACCTGCTGGTGTGTGAGCGCGTGGAGGAGGCCATGGTGCTGGCCAGAGCCTGCAGTCAGCACCCCAGCGCCGGCCGCCACCTGTTCTTCCTGCAGGCCTACCTCACCTGCCTCTGGAGGGCCTCCCTGCACCAACACCTGCACACACAGGTGAGGACACCTGCACACACTGCTAGTGAAGACCAACAACACCTGCACACACAGGTGAGTACACCTGCACACACTGCTAGTAGAGACCAAAAACACCTATACCAATAACACCTGAACCAACATTTGCACACACAGGTGAGCACACCTACACACAGAGTTAGTAGAGACCAAGAACACCTATACCAATAACACCTGCACCAACACCTGTACACACAGGTGAGCACACCTGCACAAACTCCTAGTAGAAACCAATAACACCTGTACACACAGGTTAGCACACCTACACACAGAGTTAGTAGAGACCAAGAACACCTGCACCAATAACACCTGCACCAACACCTGTACACACAGGTGAGCACACCTACTCACACTGCTAGTAGAGGCCAATAACACCTGCACACATGTACACACATTGCTAGTACAGGCCAATAAAACCTGCACACACAGGAGAAGACACCTACACACACTGCTAGTAGAGGTCAATAACACCTACACACACTGCTAGTAGAGACGAATAACACCTGCATACAGGTGAGCACACCTGCACACACTGCTGGTAACATCGGATTGCCGATTCGAATCCTTGGTCACCAGTACCTCGCTGAAGTACCCTGAGCATGGTACCGTCCCCACACACTGCTCCCTGGGCAGTTGTCATGGCTGCCCTCTGCTCACATGTGTGATGGGTTAAATGGAGAAGTTGAATTTCGTTATGTACACTGTGTGTGCCATGTGATTACAATGACAAATGAGACTGACTTTCACTTTCACTTTAAATAACATCTGCACACACAGGTAAGCACACCTACACATACATTGCTAGTAGAGGCCAATAACACCTGCACACACAGGTGAGAACACGTACGCACATTGCTAGTAGAGGCCAATAACACCTGCACACACAGGTAAGCACACCTGTACACATGCTAGTAGAGGCCAATAACACCTGCACACACAGGTAAGCACACCTACACACACATGCTAGTAGAAGCCAATAACACCTGCACCAATAACACCTGCACACACAGGTAAGCACACCTCCACACATGCTAGTAGAGGCCAATAACACCTGCACACACAGGTAAGCACACCTACACACACATGCTAGCAGAGGCCAATAACACCTTTACACACAGGTAAGCACAGCTACACACATGCTAGTAGAGACCAATAACACCTGCACACACAGGTAAGCACACCTACACACACATGCTAGTAGAGGCCAATAACACCTGCACACACAGGTAAGCACACCTACACACACATGCTAGTAGAAGCCAATAACACCTGCACCAATAACACCTGCACACACAGGTAAGCACACCTCCACACATGCTAGTAGAGGCCAATAACACCTGCACACACAGGTAAGCACACCTCCACACATGCTAGTAGAGGCCAATAACACCTGCACACAAAAGTAAGCACATTATACACACTGCTAGTAGAGACCAGTAACACCTGCACACATAGGGTAAGCACACCTGCACACACTGGTAGAAACTAATAACACCTGTACACACTGCTAGTAGAGACCAATAGCACCTGCACATACAGGTGAACACACCTACACACACTGCTAGTAGAGGCCAATAACACCTGCACACACTGCTAGTACAGACGAATAACACCTGCATACAGGTGAGCACACCTGCACACACTGCTGGTAACATCGGATTGCCGATTCGAATCCTTGGTCACCAGTACCTCGCTGAAGTACCCTGAGCATGGTACCGTCCCCACACACTGCTCCCTGGGGAGTTGTCATGGCTACCCTCTGCTCACATGTGTGATGGGTTAAATGCAGAAGTTGAATTTCGTTATGTACACTGTGTGTGCCATGTGATTACAATGACAAATGGGACTGACTTTCACTTTCACTTTGAATAACACCTGCACACACAGGTGAGCACACCTACACACATTGCTAGTAGAGGCCACCAGTAACACCTGCACCAATAACACCTGCACACACAGGTAAGCACATCTACACACACATGCTAGTAGAGGCCAATAACACCTGCACACACAGGTAAGCACACCTACACGCACATGCTAGTAGAGGCCAATAACACCTGCACCAATAACACCTGCACACACAGGTGAGAACACGTACGCACATTGCTAGTAGAGGCCAATAACACCTGCACACACAGGTGAGAACACGTACGCACACTGCTGGTAGAGATCAATAACACGCATCTGTTTGTCAGCGTGTGTGTGTGTTTGTGAGCACCTGAGTGCCTTTACCACTGTGGTTTCCTGTAAGATGTCTGCAAGTTGTAGTAGACGACATGGCTAACTGTGTGTGTGTGAGTGTGAGTGAGAGAGAGCCTGTGTGTCTTCACCAGTGTGTTTTCCTGCCTGCAAGATGTGATTTGTGGTAATGATGGTGTAGAGGACATGACTAAGTGTGTGTGTGTGTGTGTGTGTGTGTGTCAGATGTCTGTGATAGATGGGAGGGATGCGGTGGAGATCATCTGTAACTGTGAGGCTGAGGAGAACGACGATCTGTTGCTGACTCTCAGCCGAGGATTCCTGAGTCAACAGCTCCGCGCAGGAGACATGTACAACCTGTGGTCAGTACACACACACACACACACACACCTCTTGTACGTATGAACACACACCAGCAGATTCACTCTGGATCCCCGTTTAACCTGTGTTGAGTACATACACACACTCATGGACGTACACACACACACACACACTAGCAATTCTGCTGTGGAGACATCTGTGCAACCTGTGGTGCACACACAAAAATACAAATGAGCAGATTTGCTCTGTTGACATGTTCAACCCATGTACACACATACACACACAATTGCTCAGAGCTCTGCTCGTCTGTGTGCAGGGACCTGGTGTTTGTGTGGAGTAAGCTGCAGCTGAGGGCCAACCCATCTAAGGAGGACTTCCTGCAGCAGTGTCACCAGCTCCTGCTCACGGCCAGCAACGCACGAGCCATCTTCCCCTTCATCAAGATCATCCTAGCAGAGGTACGCACACACACACACACACACAGAGTAATGCCCGAGCCATCTTCCCCTTCATCAAGATCATCCTAGCAGAGGTACACAACCCATTAACACACACACACACACACACACTCACACACACACACACACACTCATATACACACAGACACTCACACACAGTAATGCCCGAGTCGTCTTCCCCTTCATCAAGATCATCCTAGCAGAGGTACACAACCCATTAACACACACGCACGCTCATATACACACACATACACTCATATACACATACACTCATACACACACACACACACACACACACACACACACACACACATACACACAGGCACAGACATCTGCCCTGCCATTGAGTCCCTGGTCATGTTGGTATAAGTGGCAATGAGAAGGCAGATACTGCTGCCAAAAAAGCCTTGTATGACAATATTACTGAATGTCAAATGCCTGTTTCAGATATTAAGCCTGTTGTGTGTTCGTATATCCTTTATAAGAGGCAAATTGAATGGGATGAATGTACCAATAACAAATAACAGGAAATATGCCATTCCGTAAAGAAACGGCTTCGTTTTTTTCATTTTCATCTAGGCATGATCAAGTTGTATATACTAGATGTAGAATTGGTCATTCTAGACTTACACATGCTTTTTTGTTCACTGGAGGTGAACATCTATTATGTCCTTTTTGCCGTGTATTGATTTTAAAAGACTGATTTAATTTATTTGTTTTATAGTTTCTGTTTTTTTAACTTGTTTAATATTTATATTTTAATTTATTTATTTTAATCTGTTCTGGCCATTAATAGCCACAGTTGTTAAAATGGCAATAAACTGAACGAAACAGACAAAGAAAGAAACATCAAGATCAATCATGTGTGCATTCAAGTGCCCAACCCATTAAAGGTGTACTTCCATGAGAAACCGTTTAGTACTTGCTCTTTTGAAATATGATAGGTCACCCCGAGTTGCATATGCATGCTGCATATCAAAATGTTTTTCTATCCCCGTTTTCTATATCAGTCAAAAGAAGACAATAGGCGGAAAAACGACCCAATGCTACAAGTTCCTCCGGCGTGACGTAGACGTGGAAATACATATAAGAGAAACTGACCGAATGGGCTTTAATTAAATAATGTTAGCCTGTTTGACTGACTGGCATAAGATTAGCAGGCTAGTTAAATGACTGAACTGCATTTAGCCGGGCACTTGCACTGTTTTGTCATGCAAATATTACCATTCTGAAATGTTCATTGACAAACGGTCAGAAAGCGACTGTGCTTGTGCCATCTCTCCTTCCTCTTCGGATTCAGGATCAAACACATACGGCTGTATCTCCGTAGACATTCTGTGGGCAGTTTTAGCGCTGTCAAGTTGACTTTTCCCCTTTACCACTCTGCTATCAAGTTGACTGTGGGGCAAAGGAAGCTGCAGGGAGCGTGCCTCTGGTGAAATCGTGTCGTTCTCCCCGCCCCACCCCCTCTACCAAACTAAAACAGCCTGAAACAGAAGCACTAGAACATTTTTTTCATTAAAACCAGCGCACAGGGCAATTATTAATACTAGAGAACACCGCAAAATTAATGAAAACACGATGGAAGTACACCTTTAACACACACACACACTTACTCACTCTCTCTCTCTCTCACGCACACACACACACACACACCATGGAGGAGGTGCTCAGACACCCGCGCATCGCTGACAAACCAGTCTTCGTGTAAGACACACACACACACAGTGATGTCCAAGCCACTTCACAAACACGGCATCATCCAAGTCATCTTTCCCTGTGTATATGTGTGTGTGTCTTTGGCAGGTGGGGAAGGGTGGCCTGAGGTTTTGCGTGGAGCTGTGTGCCAGGGCGCTGGAGATCGACCCGCTCCAGAACGACCCGGTCACCAAGTCTCTGCTGTGCAAGACCATCGCCTACCTGCTGCCCTCGGACCTGGAGGTGTGTCGCGTGTGCGCCCTGCTGGTCTTCTTCCTGGAGCGCACCGTGGAGTCCTACAAGACGGTGGCGTTGCTGTACACGCACCCGGACCAGGAGTACCCCGTGGACACCAGCCCCGTGGGCAACAATGTGCGCTTCGAGGTGCTGCAGATCCTCAAGAAGGGGCTGCAGTTCGACCCCGAGTTCTGGAACCTCATCACGCTGCGCTCCAACTGCCAGCGGCTGCTGAGCGGCCCGCTGCAGAAGGCCGAGCTGTCGGAGGTCGAGGAGTCCTGGGCGCCCGCGTGCTGCGTGCGGGAGCCCTGCGCGTGTCACTGCGACCCGCCAACTACAGTCACTGTCGCCACGACCACCGCCGTCACCCCTCCGCCTCGGCCGGCCACCGGCGAGCAGAAAAGGCCACCGGTCGCCGCGACGCACACACTCCGAGACGCGCCCTGCCCTGTGGGGGTGAGGCGTCGGGGCAGGAAGCCCGGCGTGAAGCTGTCGGACAGGTCGTCGTCGTCGTCATCATCTCTGCGGCGTTCGTTCCGGCAGCTGGACGTGGCGCAGCAGAACGTGTCGCGGCAGCTGGGCGCTAGGCAACAGCGGCTCATCTCGCGGCAGGGCGAGCGCTGCGGCTGGAAGCGTCGCGGGAGGAAGCCGCGTTGGCTGCTGGAGGAGGAGGAGGCGGCGGCACAGGCAGAGAACAGCGCCCCCTACAGGCCCAGGAGGCCCGGCAGGAAGCCCGGCAGGAAGCCGCAGGCGCCCAGCAGCCCGCTGAGGACCTACGAGCGCTCACCCACCGACAGGAGCAGGCACAGGGCAGCGTTAGGGGTGGGTATTGGCAAGGACTTCACGATACGATACATATCACGATACGATTTTATCACGATACATTGCGATATTGGGTATATTGAAATACAGTGGTCCCTTGCTATATCGCGGTTTACCTTTCGCGGCCTCGCTGTTTCGCGGATTTTTTAGTGCATGCAATCTTCTGTACAGTACAGAATGCGCTCAGCTTGTAAAATTTACATAAATCTTCCACCGCCAGCTGTGTGACTCTGAATGCTGTATGTTTGCAAGTGTGAACTTTGCCTGTCTGAGAAAAGTGTATAAGTGTATACATATAAGGGTTTTACAGCCTTAAAACATCTATAATAATTGTAGAAAATAAAGCTGACTACTTCGCAGATTTAGCCTATCGCGGGTTATTTTTAGAACGTAACTCCCGCGAATAACGAGAGACCACTGTATTGCAATATATCGCGATTTTCTACATAGTTCAGTGAAAATGTAAAAATATAGGTGAATTATCCGTTGCTATTTACAATCTGGATAGTTCAGTTTAGTTAAGTTTATTTTCTTTAGTGATCCCCTGAGGGAAAATAGTTGTCTGCATTTATCCCAGTTCCTGGATTAGTGAATTACACTGAAGCACACACTAACCTGGAGCAGTGGGCTGCCTGCCTGCAGGGGCGCCCAGGGATAGCCTTACATCTTGTGAAAATTGTTTAAACAATGTTTTTAATTATTTGGAGTCAGAAATTGATATAGTATATTACTGCTGTGCTAAAAAAATCAATACAGCAATATATATCGATATTTTTTAAAACTATATAATATGGATATTCTGGCTATTAATATCGATACACCCCAGTAGCTACTGCACAGAGAAATGCACTATTGAACCAAAATGAACCAAAATGCAGTAAATGTACTTTGTTCACTACAAATGTACATTAGCCATATTGTATTCTTTTGCACAAATAGTTTTTATAAGTTGACTACAGGTACCTAGTGAGACTGGGCACCTTTTCTGTGACATGTTCGGTAAAAAGCATTGAAAAAATTCACTTAATTTTCCTGTTCAATAAATTGAACATGAAAATTATATTTGTCTGGTTTTGTTGAGTGAATGACATTGAGTAATAGTTCTAAAGTAATATGTATCGATATTGGAATCAAATCGAATTGCACTGTATTGAAAATCGTATTGTATCGTGAGCCCTGTATCGAAAATCGTATCGAATCGCCATGTCCTAGATTATTACATTACATTACACTTAGCTGACACTCTTATCCAGAGCGACTTACAGATATTTGCAGGGTTTCAGTTACAGTCCCTGGAGCAGTGTGGGGTTAGATGCCTTGCTCAAGGGCATCTCAACTATGGGTAGGGCGGGATTCGAACCGGCAACCTTCCGATTGCAAGACCAACTCCCTAACCACTAGTCCACAGCTGCCTAGATGATACCCAGTCCTATAGTATATTGTATAAATCACTATTACGATACATTGCGATATTAGTGTTTAAATCTATATAGTATATTGTGAAAGTAATTATTACGATATATTGCGATAACAATATTTTTGCTCACCCCTAGACGGCGTCCAGCTCCACACTGCCCCCCCTGGTGGAAGGGTTGGGCGACGCACTCCACGCCACGCACAGGGAGGTACTGGAGCTCTCCTTCCCTGATAACGAGGTGCTGGCAGTGGTGAAGGTGGAGGACATGTGCACAGAAGAATCCCTGTCGTCACCACCTGAGCACACTCCTGTCCCAGATCGCTGCACAGGTAAACCGGGTGTGGTGGACTCCGCCAAAGTCGCTAAAGCAGCCGCGGTGCCAAACAACGTCAGCCGTCGACTTCTGCAGTTCTTCTCCGAGAGCGGAACCGAAGGCCTGTTTCACACCCAGAATGCGGTGGGCTACGTCAGGCAGTTCCACAGCTACGCTAGGACACACGAGGAGCAGGGGGTGCAGCTGGATGGCCAGCAGGAGGCGTCGGCCGAGAAGGAGCTGAGAGGAGGCGTGACGCTGCAGGAGGAGTCCGACGCTCCTGCCAATCCCGTCCGGATGCAGGGGGAGCCTCAGGTGGAGGAGGTGGTGGAGGTGGAGGTCACAGCTACATCCAAGCCACAAGGTGGCGCTGAGCAGCTGGCCAAGAGGACACTTAGCCCAGAGACCAGACTGACAGCCGAACTCGGCAGCTCTGAAGAAAACGCTACATCCTCAGGCAAACATGACAGCATCCTCAACCACCACACCCATAGTAGCCCTGACGTGACCAGGTGTCCTCGTGCTGGGCCCAGTGCCCCTGTAGGCAGTGTGATGGTGGGGCCTGGAGGTCCCGTCTCCCTCTCAGACAAGTCGGCCCCCCACCTCAGCCCAGCCGTGGCGTCCGAGGCCCCAAGAGCGCCCCCCGAGGCCCCCGTCGCAGACGGCATCCTGCAGACCCCCGCCGACGTGCCTCGCGGGACCCCCCACAGCTCCCCCACCAAGCCAGTGCCCATCCCGTTTCACACGCCGCAGTCTGAGGTGCCACCGCCTAACACGGTGCAGCGCCTGTCTGTAGCGCCTGTCTCTGCCCCAGTGCATCCTGGGACACCACCCAGTGCACCTTTAGGATCAGATATGGCACCCTCCCGGCAGACGCAGTCCGAGGTGTCCCCATCCAAGTGGGCTGCCACCAACGCGTCACCCTTGAAGGCACTGCTGGCTCCTCTGTCATCTCAGGTCACACCACCAGAACCTTCGTCAGAACCTTTGCCCAGTGAGGGCTCTCCACTGACGGATCCTAGACTAACGGATCCTGGACTGAAGCTCACACCCCCAGAGGCGACTCAGCAGCCTGAGCCCAGCCGTTCTCTGTGCCTCGCACCAGAACACACACCATCCCAGACAGCTCCTCTGGAACACACACACTCTGAGACAATGCAACAGGAACACACACTGTCTGCTTTAGTCCCACAGAAACACACACCATCTGACACAGCTTCACACACAGCACACACACTGTCCCAGACAGCGTCACTAGAAGATGGACTGACACCTGAGAACGCACTACAGGAAAACACACTCTCTCCCTTACCCTTGTCCCAGGTTACGCCGTTATTCGAGACTCCGTCTACTGAGTCCCTGTCGTGGGGGACCCCCGCGTCAAACGCGCCCCCAGAATCCCCCATGCTCGTGCACCGATGCCGCCTCTGCGACAAGGTGTTCCGGGGCGGCAACATCATGCGCCACGCCAACTCCCACTTCCGCGGCAACCAGCTGCTGTCTCCGGGGAAGTGCATGTTTTGCGAGCACCCTCCGGCCGACCCGGACGAGGCCTATGAGCACTTCAGCCAGCACGTGGAGCAGCTTCGGGCGGAACAGCTGCCCGTGGCCCGGGAGAACGGGAACAACCACGGCCAGCGGCCCGCGTTCACGCCCCTGTGCCGGCCTGTGGGAAACCCCAGAGGAAGGAAGAAAAAGAGGAAGCGGGGCTGGTGGCTGCGGAAGCTGGCCCCGGGGGAGGAGTTATCGTCGTCCGACGCAGCTGCTGTTGGTGGTGGGGGGGATGAGGGGGGTCCCGAGCCCGCTCCCGCCACGCACACACACAGCGAGCATCAACCCCCGCGGCCCAACGGGACGTTCCTTGGGAAGAAGCGGCGTGGAAGACCACCACGGGTACGGGCGGTGCAGGAGAGCTCTGCGCAACAAGACGCACAGCCACGGGTGAAGACGAAGAGGAGGATGAAGAGGAGAGCTGGAGGAGGAGAGGACAAGGAGGAGAAGGAGGGGAGACGGAAGGTGAAACGCCACCGGGCCAAGGCCCAGGCCCAGGGCACCGACCAGGGGGATCGGACTCCAAAGCTGGCCTCTGGAGAGCACCAGCCCCCCGCAGCCAAGCCCAGCAAGGTCCACAAAGCACACAAGGCCCAGACGAAGACGGCCGAGACGCCCAGCGTGGGGAAGGAAGTAGCGAGGGAGCAGGAGGCGGCCCCTGGCGCCGTACAGTCGGGTCAGATGGGTCAGACCGCGACAGCGGGCCAGAAGAGTGTGTTGACTAAGGAGGAGCCGGTCCAATGCCCAGTGCAGACGTGCGACGTACAGCCGGGTCAGACAGCGACGGTGACGGCGGTTCAGAAGAGCGCGTTGGCTAAGGAGGAACTGGTGCAATGCCCGGCGCAGGCATGCGAGGCCATGCTGAAGGGGCGGGGCGCGCCGCTCCTGGACCACCTGCTTCAGCAGCACCCCGCCGACGGGGCCGCCTTGGAGTCGGCGTTCCAGCTCGCCCAGGGCCGCTGTGTGTTCTGCGTGCGGCGCTTCCACAGCCCGCGGCACTTCTCGGACCACGTGTCGCGCCACGCCGGCGCCCTGCACCACCCCTGCCCCCACCGGGGCTGCGGAGAGGCGTTCCGGCGCCTGGCGCAGGTGCGCGAGCACATGAAGAGCCACGCCCAGCTGCACATGTCCTGCTGCTTCCCCGGGTGCCTGCACACGGCCCCCAGCAGCATCGAGCTGCACCGCCACGAGCGAAAGCACTACTCCGCCCCCAGGCAACGCCTCACCAGATCCCCCCTCACGAAACAGCCCAACAGACCCCCGCCCGTCACCCCCCCGGCACCCCCCAACGCCAACGGACAGCTGCCGCCTAAACAGCCTCCCCTGACCCCTCCCACTTCTACACCCTTGACTCCTCTCACAGCCACACCCACCCTGCCTTCCCCTCCCCCAAGCACCAGGGTGCCCTCTCACAGCCAGGTGACTCCTCCTGCTCCTCCTGTTGCTGCTGTCGTGGACTTGAAGCCCAGGTCGCTCGGCCCTGACTTGTATAGCCGTCCCAGCAGGAACACGGACTGGGAAGCAGAGGATCAGCTCGGGGTCGCCCGTACCGTTACAGGTACCGGCTCGAGCGAATCGGGTCTGGTGAACGGGCACAGGGATAAGGCTGCGGGCACTGGCACTGGAACGACCTCGGAGCAGCAGCAGCAGCAGCAGAGCGTAAGTGGGTACGGGCAGCCGGGCACCAAGCCTTTCATGAGGCCCTCGCCCTGCGCGTACCTGGACGAGAGGTACACCAGCATGCCCAAACGCAGGAAGGAGGCGGCTGCGGCGGTGGTGGTGGCAGGGGGCGGGAGCAAGCCCACGGTGGCCGTGGCGGGGGCGGTGGCCAACCCCAGCAGTAGCGCCCCCAAGAGGCAGCGCTGCTCACGCTGCTTCACCTCCCTGGCCAGCGCAGAGGAGCTGCAGGAGCACCTGGCGCTCAAGAAATGCGCCGCGCTGTTCGGCTTCGACTCCGACGATGAAGGTCAGTGAGCGTGTCCTCATACTTACACCATATCTTTTTTTATTTAAATGGCATTGTACAGTGATGTTGTAATAGTAGGCTATGTATAGGCTAGTTTGTTAACTTAAACCAATACTAAGTAGTTTTTTAACCTTAAAATAATGCTTCCAAAAACGTATCAGTGGTTCACCAACTTTTAACTGGGTGAAAGGCACTTCTGAATTTGAATAGCCACCTTCCGTGGGCTATAAGAGCTGGAGGTATGAACCTTCACTCATCTCACAATTCAATTCAATTACGATTATTAAGCTAGCGATTCGATTCGATATTATGATGCATCACGATTCTTCACTCAATTTTCTATATTACTTCACATGGCTTTGATTTCATCAACAAACACAAGCAGTCGGATATTCTTCCTCTTTTGTTCAGTAAAACTCAACAGCCACGAATATTCGTGGCAAATAAAAAAAAATAAAGAAATAAAAAGTAACAGCACAGTAAAATTGACAAGAAAATACATTATAATTGATTATGAGCTGCTATTGAAACGATTATTAATTGTTCATGTCTGCATCGCGATGCATCGATTATATGATTAATTTCAACACCCCTAATGACCGCACTAAGTAAGTTTGGAGGAATGGGCCGTCTCTCTGTAGTTTGAATGAGAGACAAATCCGCTTCCACCCTGTAGGACAACCGAAGACAAAAACTACTTAGTGTTCCCTTGAAAGGCCGTGTGTAATACTAATATTTGGTACCAACAACTTGTTGCTGATTTTAAAGGGATATCCTGGATTCTGGACATTCTGGGGATAATTATGGAGTGACATACAGCAAATCTTTTTTTTGCTTTGGCAAGTGGGTACCAATATCAGACGGCAGATAATCGCACAAGATGGTCACCAGTAAAGTTTAGCTAAGTAAATGTAATGTTCAGGTTCTCTGCTACTTTTTATTCGCTGAAGCCTGTTTTAGCTTTTTTGCTGTCTGTACAAGTCTGTTGTATTAAATGTTTTAAAGCGTACGGTGACTGTCGAACTCTCCCCTGCTCTCTCCTGTAACTCTGATGTTATTTGGACCAGGTGGCTGGTGAAAGGGATGGCCGTGGAAGCTGTGTGGCGAGAGACGTCTGGGGAATATCTGGAAGCCCTCTAGGTGGCGCCTGTGATGCATCCCAAATATATCTCCAAGTTTCTCGATGGCCCCCTGGGAGAGTGGCCCAGTGACCTGACTCCTGACTAGTGGAAGGACAGAGGAAGGGAGACGAGCAGACACTGAATGACTACATATAGATCATGTGACCCCTTTCTATGGTCACGTGACCCCCCCAAATGACTAAATTGACTAAGGGTCACGTGACAGCCCTGAATGACTACAGGTCATGTGACAGCTACAGATCATGTGACAGTCCTGAATGACAACAGATCATGTGACAGCCCTGAATGACTACAGGTCACAACCCTCATATCATGACTGAATTAAAGTATTTCTACAGAAGGACTGTGCCTCTCACACACTTTGAGTGGTCGCTTGGTAACGGGCATCGTTTTTTTTTCCTAATCACTACATCAGTTTGCTCAACTTTCCTTTTTTTTTCCTTTCCAAATATCAAAATGGAAATGTCTGCCCAAAATGATCCACATTTAGACTGTACACATATTAAATCTGAGCCCTGGACACGTTAAGGTAGATCATGACTCCACTCCCTCCCACTCAAAAATACAAAAAAAAAAACACAACAAGATGACAAGCGCCCACCCATTACTTGCCCCAAACAGGCCTGAACCAAATCCCTGGTCCCTGTGCTTCGTTCAGATGGTGGGACAGTCTTCCTCAAGCTTAATGCTTCATCCTGGGTCAGCACAGTAGTCCACCAAGCCTTCACAGGCAGTTGTCAAAATGATGGTCAGTCCTCCACATCGTGCCCCACGGTCACCTCTTATAACACCGCAACTCATACTGTGCCCATACCAGCGTTACAGATCAAATATTTGGCCTTGGGCTTAATGTTTTTGTTTTTACAACATTTTACTCAGTCAGAGCCTACAGAGACAGACTCACTCTCTCTCTCTTTCTCTCTCTCCATCTCCATCTCTCTCACTCTGATGTTTCTTTAGTTTGCGCCCACACACATATACACAGCCACCCTGAGTCTGCCACTAAGGTAACCAGCTGGTGTGTGCTTTACTATGTGATTGGTTAAAAGCTGTACGGGAGAGTCCTGGCAGCATTCCAAGTAGGTGGTTCAGTGACTGACACCCACACAAGTTAACTCTTCTAATAGAAGAACCTCTTGGCTGCATTCTCCAAGCAAAACAAAGCCATGGGGCTGCTCTATTACGAGGTTTACTACATGCTGGGAGCTACCATACCCAGACAGGTGACTTAAAGCCCCTTTTTTGGAATACCCTCCGGTGTGTTCTACAGAGGATAACATGGTGTCTGTGTTTGTGAAGGGTTGTTTTCATATGCCATCTTGGCAAGTATTGGTCAGTGAATGTGCACACATTGCTCAGTGACTGCCTGCTCTTTGGGTTGTGTTTAATCATCAATTCAAATCATCCCATAGTCAGGATGCTTTTTTTTTTTTTTAATGGTGCTCAGGTCATCTGAGATCTGATTGGGTGGGGTGGCATCGATTTAAATTATTCTGTTTCCGGTTCACAGACTTCTAGCAGCAGCCTAACAGAAGGACTGTGCTTGGGCTGTGTGTGTTTTTTTTTTCTACAGCCTCTGAAGACTGTGGTCAGTGACTAGCCTTGTTACAATAGGTCCTTTGTAAAAGAAAATAAAGTTTAAAAGAGCTGTAAAGATGTTTGATCCAAAAATAACAGCTTTATTTAATTTATTCATATTCTTTTTTTATTTTTAACTATGTAAAGTAAATGAAGAGTTTGTATGGTGTATGATCGAAGGGGCGGGTTTATATAAGAGCCTTTTTTGTCTAAAAAAATAAAGTTCATATTTGGAAATAAAAGTCGCGGCTTTACTTCTGAGTTACTGTTTGTTGATGATAGGGTGTGCTATTTGGACGCCGACCACTGATGTCGCTGTCCCTTGAAGGGAATGGAACTGCTGAAACACTCGAGTCTGCGCACAAGCTCGAGTCTGCGCCGCAGCCATAGCAGCCAGTGAACACGGCGTAAACAAATAAGCCTAGTTAGCTAGCCTAGTAACCACAATCGAAGGGGGTTATTTAATTAAAAAGGTGTTGGGCTCAAGAAACTTAATCAGAAATGGGAACATCTGGTATTTCTGGATTAAGAAGATGTAAGATGAATTTGAAGAGAAGTCTGTCTGCGGTTGTTGAGTAAATTCTTTGCGTGCGTGTTTTAGCGAGCAGGCTATTTGGTTTTATCCCAACCAATGGGTTCTAACGTTAGCTAAACACCATTGGTTTGTCTGATAGCGTTATGAAATCTTCCCTACCGTTATGTGTCAAAGTCGGACAATTTTGACTGAGTTTTTATAGTAATTATATTCTGTTGGTTTGTCAGATTAGCTTAGCTAAAGCCGATAACACTAAATAATTGTTTAACCTGAATTAATTTTACTGTTAAATAACGGTATGCTGTCTGATTTGTGAATTGAGTATTTAGCGGAGTCTGTTAGCTAGTGTAACAGTTGGTTTTGATAAGTGTCGTGGAAACAGCGATGGAGTGGAAACACAAGTCCACATCTTGCTCGCCAGCACATAACGGCAGCTAAAACAGTATATTCTCTCTTTCATTTTTCTAAAACCTACGCTTGAAAGTTACAAATCAAATCAGTCCTCCAAGCTAATGCAGGATGGGGGCTTTAACGATGGTCGGCGTTTAATCACACCTGGCAGGACCACTTTTGAAGACTAAACTAATTGTATACGGTTGCAATGGGTGGGTGTATTTGGAGTAACTAAAGGGTAAGCCGAACCCTTGCTGGAGAGGAGAAAGTGGTGGGGAGAGTCTGCGTCTCGCTGTACAACAACCCGTCTCCGGTTCCCGTGGGGGACCTGACATGTTCAGCCTGATGGCGAACTGCTGCAACTGGTTAAAACGCTGGCGTGAGCCTGCAAGGTAGGTGTGTGTACATCAGCGGCACAGATTCCTGTAATAAGTGTCAAATCTGGACATTGTGACTCCGGGCATGGTGACATGAACTCAGGACATGGTGACTCAGAAAGGGACGGAAAGCAGCTTGTCTGTTAATGCAGTTCCACCACAGCAGGTGTCTATGTACCAGGTATGATGTCATAGGATAGGTTAGAAGAGGTAGCTCCCGTAAGAAAAACCCCTTTACAGTGAGTAAAACATGTCATGTGGTCGATGTGACCATACAAGCAGGGTTAATGCATAGGATAATAATGCATAGTCATAGCACAGTGTTACATATTGCACATGACATTAGTAGTGTTGTACATGCCATAGTTGGATTGTGCTGTACCACATGCGTTTCACCATGTTTTATAGCGTACTTACCTCACCGTGTCACTTGTATGTGGCCCTGGTATATGATAGTGTCTTTATACTGTATACACCAGTCATGAAGCAGTGTTGCTTTTGCAGTTATCCCAGACCATGTCGTCAACAAAGACAAACTCTCCCATCACAGTCACAAATCACACAAGTGCTAGCCTGCCATGTTCAGGAGGTCCTGGACACCGCTGTGTGATTTAACAGAAACATAAGTGTACTATTCACACACACACACACACACACACACACACACACACACACACACACACACCATCACATACCTAAACCTACCAGTCACACATCACACACGAGGCCTACTAATAACACACATACTAGGCTATCACACACCTAGGCCTACTAGTCACACTGTCACACTCACACACACACACACACACACACAGCTAGACCGTCTGTTTAACACACCAAATCTAGACTTATCAGTCGCACAGTCTTTACTTATCTAGGCGTAAAGTTGCAAGGGTAGTGTCGTATGAGGAGTAGCTAGAATGAAGTGGATTCATTGTTCAGTAGTGTGGTTGGGATTGTTTGGCTGCACAATTGGACAATGCGGCATGTTTGTGTTGTGTTATTGGTGTTTTGTATAGGTGTGTTTGGTACCACATGGTGTTGGGGTAATGCAGTGTTTAGAAATGGATGGTTTGGTTTTTGGTGTAGTAGCAGTGTGTGTGCTATTGAATAGCTCCATAGCTGATGGGAGTTTTGTGTCGTGGTGTTGTCCATTGTGTTGGGTAGTGTAATGTGTTTTGGTGTTGAGCAGATGCTGAGGACGGTCAGAGCGTTGTGTGTGTGTGTGTGTGAGAGAGAAGTGTGTGTATGTATGTGTGTATTTGCGTTTCCTGATTTGCAGCGTCTTTGATACAATCGGCTCAGTGAAAATCCCCAGCTAATCTCAGCATATGGGGACATGGGAAGGGGGGGGGGGGGGGGGGGGGGGGACTGTGTGTGTGTGTGTGTGTGTGTGTGTGTGTGTGTAAGAGACAGAGAGGGCTAGTTGAGGCTACCGATAAAGACAGAAGCGGCCAGAGGGAGTGAGTGATTGTCTGATTTTGTGTGTGAGTATGTGTGTGGGTGTGTGTGTGAGTGTGTGTGTGTGTAGCGTAGTGCCTTCATGAAGGCCTTGTGGAAGCAGAGGACTGTCTCGTGGATTGTTCGTCGATGCTTGATGCCCTTTCGGCGGAAAAGCCACAGTTAAGTATCTAAACTGATGTGAAAGGTTGCGTGTGTGTGCGTGTGTGTGCGTGTGTGTGTGTATGTCTTGGTTGATCTGTTTGGTCACCCTGGTGTGTTGCCAGGGACACAATAGAAACAGGTTTTTGAGTTCTGAGTGTGAAAATCCATTACACAGTGGGACTGAACAGGTGGCAGCACTGTTCTTCGTGTGTGTGTGTGTGTGTGTGTGTGTGTGAGTGAGACCCGGCAGTAAGCTCTCCTTTTCAAATTAGCAACATGGTCACCACTGTACACTCACTGTGTACAGGGGAACAGGTGTCGTATGTCCTGTGTGTGAGTGTGTGTGAGGCAGAGAGCAGT
Organism: Coilia nasus; assembly: GCA_027475355.1. Taxonomy (NCBI): domain Eukaryota; kingdom Metazoa; phylum Chordata; class Actinopteri; order Clupeiformes; family Engraulidae; genus Coilia; species Coilia nasus. The sequence continues at coordinate 8,545,905 of CM050220.1, read as the reverse complement.
ATCAGAGTAGCTTTGTATTGCCGAGGCATGTGGCGTAATGTGTTTGAGTGTTGGCATGTGAGTGTTGCAGGGAAGGTGTGTGCTGAGAAGTAGCGTTAGCCTGCTAACTAAGCTGTAGCGTACACTAGCATGTAGCAGCCGTTAGCATGAAGCATGTGAGAGTAAATACACACTCCTCTCAGTTACTCCTCTCAGACAGAGGAACACATGGCGTCTATACAGAGTTACAAAGTGTGTGTGGTGGGTATGGAATGGAGAGAGAGTGAGAAGTGTGTGTGTGCGTGTGAGTGTGTGCAGTGATGGAGAGGGACTTAAAAAGTGTGTGTGTGTGTGTGCAGGAAAGTGACGTTGGTGATGGTTGGGCTGGACAACGCTGGAAAAACCGCAACAGTCAGAGGTATCAAAGGAGGTGAGATGTTATGCAGAGCACACACACACTATTCATACACATCACAGCCACTTACACACTCCACTTGCACACAATCCACACTCTACTAATAGACACACAGACACACACACACACAAATACATCCTCACGCTACCATTTGATTTCTTTTAGTAACACAGCATTGATATATTTATAAAACGTGTTTCACATGTCAGTGCCATTAATATGATAATGAAGAATAACTACACAGCAAGAATAGATGTCTGTACACTTTAAAGAACTCAAATAGCGTAGGTGGATGGTGATGTGTGTAATGTTTGTGTAGAAACACACTTACCCCATGCTGTCAGAGGTATGTGTGTCTGATATCACTGTATGGTGTGTGTGTGTGTGTGTGTGTGTGTTTTTGTGTGTGTGTGTGTGTTTGTGTGTGTGTGTGTGTAGAGACACATTAAACCAATGGTGTGTGTTTGACGTGTGAGTCTGATATGTGTGTTTGTCTGGAGACACATTCACC
>CM050220.1:8535000-8537500 GCA_027475355.1 Coilia nasus | reverse complement strand
ACTTGACACCCGGACACACACACACACACACACCAGCCAAGAAGGGATGTGAGACACACCAGCCAAGAAGAGACTGGGTACACAGCGGCCAACCCCAGCAGTCCAGCACAGAACACACAGCAGGAACACACACCTGAGTCAAGCACAGAACACACAGCAGGAACACACACCTGAGCCAAGCGGGTGTGTGTGGCGAGAGGCAGAAGCACACCTTATGGAGAGAAGAGACTCCTCTCAGCTGTTTGCCATTAAACTCTCACTCTGAGAGGATGCTCATATACTGTATGTATCACATTGTGCACGTGTGTGTGTATGTGTGTATTGGTGCGTGCGTACGTACGTACGTGCGTGCGTGTGTGTGTGTGTGTATATTAGGGAGTGTGTGTGTGTGTGTGTGTGTGTGTATTGGGGCGTGAGTGAGTGAGAGAGACAAATACTTGTCTGCTGAAGTCCTATAAGGTGGTGACATTTTCAGCCCCAGCAGTCAAGTTGTCTGAGTGTGTGTGTGTGTGTGTGTGTGTGTGTGTGTCTGTAGGGATCATACTGAGGACTTTAGGCTCTTGTCTGTCAGCTCAGGTGGAGCTGTACTCTGAATGTCAGTATTCGCCAGCAGTTGGTCATGTGATCATGTGGTGGTCTTTTTTTTTTTTTTAAACAAAAACTTGTGGAAGCTCACAGCTTTATACTCATGGGTGACGTATCACTCAGTCCCGTCCATTTCATCCTCAACCTGTTGCTGGCCCTTTGTCACCCTTTCGTTGTCATCCTCACTCCTGTCCCCTCTCCCTCCATCTTGCCCTCCTCCTCTTTTCAACGGCCCTGATCTCCATCCTGTCCTCCCATCTCTGCACTGGTCCGATGCCTCTGCACTCCACTCTACTACGTCTCCGTGGAAAGGGACCTTACTACTAAGATGTGCATGTGACGGAGTGTCATCACTATAATGTTGAGGATGTGCTGTCATCCCAATGAGGCTGGCTCTTTGCCATTGCAGTCAGAGTACAGGTTAGGTACCCCGGAGACCCAGGTTTTAGGCCTGGTGGGAGTGACTGTTCTGGGCCTTCACTACAGTGCACTTTAGACCATGATGGGCTGGGGAGGACACACACACACAGGCCCGCTGATAGGGGTATCAAACCGGTCTCTTGTCCCAGGCCCAGGGAAAGTGGGGGACCTTACATCAGATTACCTTGTTCTGGGCCCAGTCAAGGTTCCCAGCTGGTCTGCACACACACACACACACACACACACACACACACACACACTCACATACACACACTCCCATCTAATACTTTGGCCCTCCTGTTTTACAAGTATGACCCTCCCATTGCAACGTTGCCACTCTGACATGTGGATTTGTTCCTCCTGTTTAAGGCTCTGACACACCCCTAAGAGGACCACAGAAGCTGCTCATAAGGTGCAATTCAGTAACGTTTGTTTTGAGCTGTGCAGTGTACTCAGCAGAGTACATTGAGTTCAGCCTATATTGAACACTGTGTCTTTTATTGTATTGTCTTATTTTGACCTGGTGGGTGGCAGGACCCTGCATTTGCATCAGTGCTTTACCCAGGAACAGAGCACATGATTACAACACATTTACTGTCTACAAAAATGTGCAACACTTTAATACGAATAGAAATGATAACAGCAAATCATATTACAGGAAGACCAAGCAAACGCCTGTATATTAACAGATATACACACTACACATATTTCCTGTAGTCGGAAACATACATTACCTATATTTTGTTATGCATAACATCACTGTAGTCAAAAAGAAAACATATATGAGCTATATTTATGTATTATGAAAATGTACATAATTATTTTTGAGTCTATTTTTGGTCATTACGTTTGCTTTTAGGCACCCTGTATGAGCTGACGCCATTGCATACGTGGACCATGTTACAGTGCTGCCGCTACTCTGCATGCCAGATATGTTAGATAATTGAGTTTTCGGATTCTGCTTGAATGTAGAGATATTTCAACGCACTACAGGCGGTTTTTACAGCTAGATTTGTTATGTCCATATTTTACTCTGTGTATTTTCTATGGTCAATATTAAACACAGACGGATTCTTTAAAAGGCGAGTTGTGGTGTTTACTTGTGACACACACACACACACACTTCAATCAAATGGCCCTGACTGAATCAAATCAACTCAAGCCTTCATCAGCGTCCTCACTGTAAACTGGGAGGAGGATGAGCATGGGACTGTGGGAACGGAACGTTTGTTGAATGGTAATGGCAGCAGCCGGTAAGAACCAGATGGCGCACTCAGCTGACAGCAGTGGGAACTCCATGCGAGAACTGATCTGATGTCGAGTTTCAAAGAAGGGGCAGAGAACATAGACAACATAACAGACCATTGAAATATGCAAATGATGCTATTGACGCTGGGATTATGCACTGCATACGGTCCAGTCCGCTGTCCATTCCTCTTTTTAGAAGAGTGCGTTTCTGTCTTGTAACAGTACGCGAGGAATCGACAAAATGTCT
>CM050220.1:8512500-8530000 GCA_027475355.1 Coilia nasus | reverse complement strand
TGTATATGTGTATATGAGGTATATATGATGTGTATATATATAATGTATGTATATGTGTATATGAGGTATATATGATGTGTATATATATAATGTATGTATATGTGTATATGAGGTATATATGATGTTTATATGATGTGTATATATATAATGTATGTATATGTGTATATGAGGTATATATGATGTTTATATGATGTGTGTATGCTACTGGACACCTTCCCTCAGGTTAAATCTCTTATATCTCTATTACCACTACACACACACACCATGCCTTAGGAGGACAGTAGGAAGAGCAGAACACACATTTGCACACAATGTACCTGCCCAAATGTTCCCTCAGTACTCACTCTGTGTGTGTGTGTGTGTGTGTGTGTGTGTGTGTGTGTGTGTGTGTGTGTGTTGTGGCTGACAAGCTTTGTGCCTTCTCATCTTAACTTGGACCTTATTTACATGTAGGTTGCAGCAGATTTGTACAGCAAATGAATCTGCGACTGAAGTTTTATAAATGATTACCTTTGTGGCCATTGATATAAATACACAAATAAACTCAGAAACCATGTTGGCTTTTGTATTCAACTGTGTCTTTGTGTGTGCACGTGTGAGGTTGTGGATTTCACACCTCATTCTGGCTTTGTGTGTGTGTGTGTGTGTGTCGGAGTGTGAGCTGTGTGTGTGTGTGTGCTTCTAAAAGTTTGAGCCTTATGTGCATGTGTTTTTTAGTTTCAGCTTTGTGTGTGAGAGAGAGAAAGAGAGAGCAAAAGAAAAATTGTCAGAAGTTTTGGGACACCACCTCTTTATTATAGAGGATCTGACAGGCGACTTGGACACAGAGTGCAGTCTGCGTCTGTGTGTGTGTGTGTGAGAGAGAAAGCATCTATGTGCAGTCTGTGTGTGTTTGTGAGAAAGACACTTTGTGACTGTGTGTGTGTCAGATCATGTATAGTCTGCAGAGTGTGTGTGTGTGTGGTGTCATGATGAGTAAGTGTGTGTGTGTGAGTGTGTTTGTGTGGGAGCGACCATGTGGAGCGAGAAATACAATGAAGTGTGTTTGTCTGGACAGTCTGTGATTGTGTAGAAAAGTTGGTGTGTGTATATATGTGATCGTGTGTATTCAGAGATGAAAGTGTGTATGTGTGTGTGTGTGACTTCAGGCAATGAATTGTCGTGACTCAGTTTGCCACAGGGTTTGCTGTTGCGCGATCACACACGTGTGTTTTGTGAGACAAGTTTTACCATGTGCATTCCTCTCAGACATCTGGTGTAATGTGTGTGTGTGTGTGTGTGTGTGTGTGTAAGTGGCCTCTGTGCTGAAGTCCAGGCTATAGTGTGTTTAAGTGTCTGTGTGTACGTGCATATGGCTCCGTGCTAATGGCTAGAACTGCGATTGCAAATTCATGGTTGGTTTAGCTCATAGTCAAGGAGCAGTGTGTGTGTGTGTGTGTGTGTGTGTGAGACGGAGAGAGGAAGCTGTTTTGTGTTTCTAGTCCACTAACAATGACTCACTAGGTGTAGGTCAGTGGCCGATTACTCAAGTGAATGTGTTTATATTTGTGTGTGTGTGTGTGTGTATGTGTAAGTGTGTGTGTGTGTAAGTGTGTGTGTGTGTATGTGTGTGTGTGTGTTTTGAGGGTCACGAGGCAGAACACACCAGCTCCAGTCACACTAATGACCTGTCAGAGTTCTAGCAATACCTCCCACATGAATACTACACACACACACATCTCTTGTGATCCCTACACACACATAGATACACACATCTCTCATGATCCCTACACACACACACACATTGACCTCTCTCATAAATACTAGACACACACACAAATACTCACACTAACATAACTCTTTCATTAACCCTACACACTGACTCAGCCCCCTTTCTTTAATGAACAACACACACACACACACACACACACACACACACACACACACACACACACACACACACACAAACTGCTCTCCAATGAACCCCACACACATACACACACTCAACTCTCTCATGAACACTACACACACACACACACATGTCACACACACACATGTCTGTCAAAAAACCCTACACAGATTCACATGCATCTTTTAAGGAACACCCAAACACACACCCCTGTTAGACTGAGTTTGCTACTTTGTGAACTTTATGTTTCAACACACATCACAGAACTTTATGAGAACACACACACACAGGCACACAGCATTTCTACACTCAGCAGCTATTCTACTGGTGAGATATACGCTTGATTGGACTGTGATTGCTTTTCTAACTACTACCTTTTAAATATAAATGTGTGTGTGTGTGTGTGTGTGTGTATGTGTGTGTGTGTGTGTGTGTGTGTGTGTGTGTGTGTGTGTGTGTGTGTGTGTGTGTGTGTGTGGACTAAATTGCAAAACACAGTTTATGATTGGGCATTAGGCATTCCAGGTCAATGTCATGCCTTTTTAAGTGTGTGTGTGAGAGAGAGAGAGAGAGAGAGAGAGAGAGAGAGAGAGAGAGAGAGAGAGAGAGAGATAGAGAGAGAGAAAGAAAGAAAGAAAAAGAAAGAAAGAAAGAAAGAAAGAAAGAAGAGAGACAGACAGACAGAGGCAGAGAGAGAGAGCTTGAGAGTTTGCTCCCTGTGTGTTAGTTTGATTATGGTAATGATACTTGCTTTATTTACTCTCTGTGACTCCTGAAACATGGGACGTGATGGTAGACTGTCCACTGTGCTAATGGATAGTAGTCACATGAGCTTTGCCTTGATAATAGTAATAATAATAATAATAATAATCTTTACTTATATAGCACGATTCATACATACAAGATGCAGCTCAAAGTGCTTTACAGTTTGGCAAGAACACCACAACAACGAATAACGAAATGACGTAATGACGCAATAAAGCAATGACCCGTTAATGCAGGCTCTTCCGTGATGCAATAATGCAATGTCACAATGACGCAATGCCCCGTTTATGCAGGCTCTTGCGTGAACACGGGTAAACAGTCCTTGTAAACCAGAGGTGCTAGAATGACGTAATGCCCTGTTGATGCGGCCTCTTGCGTGAACACAGGTGTTACGTCCCACTGTTTGATGGCCCTACTGGGGTGAACAACAAAGCCACCACTGACCCAAGTAAAACCAAAACACCTTAAAAATGTAACCCAACCAGTGGGATTCATTAACGTTAACACAAAAGACAAGACATCAACACAAGGTCCAAATCATAATGACCAAACAACCCCAGGCTGAGAGGCAACAGCAACAGCCAGCAGACCCACACCAAAAGCCTCTCTTTTTGCAGCAGGAAGCAGGTGGTTTTTAGTCCTTGGTGACCTGGCCAGGTGCTCCTAATCAGGCCAATCCCATTACATGATTGCTGAGCTGGTAGAGGGTATGGCAGAAGCAGAGGGACAAACAGCACAGGGAAATACAAAATGGCAGGAAACACATACAGCCGTAACACAGGTCAACAGTCTGTGTAATCCCGAGGCGCTACAACGACACAGTGCCCCGTTGATGCGGGCTCTTGCGTGAACACAGGTCCACAGTCTTTGTAAGCTGGAACTTGATGTTGAGAGTTGTATGGCAGCTGCACCTCAGCCATAGGAAGGTAGGAGTGTAAATTTCTGAGATTTGTAAATGTGTGAGTGTGAGAGAGAACCTTATCTCATGACTCCAGAGTTGTTGTTGCTGTTGTTGTGTGTGTGTGTGTGTGTGTGTGTGTGTGTGTATGTATGTAAGTGACGAAGTGGTGACCAGTCACAGCACAATGGTAGGTGTGAAAGGTTTTGTTTGTGTGAGAAAGAGTGTGTAGGTGTTCGGTGTATGTTTGTGTGAAGACGTGAAGTTGAAAGTCAGCCTACCCTTTAATGTTTCTGCTCTGTGAGTGTGTGTGTGTGTGTGTGTGTGTGTGTGTGTGTGTGTGTGTGTGTGTGTGTGTGTGTGTGTGTGTGTGTGTGTGTGTGTGTAAGACAGAGGATGTGCTTTTCGAGAAAGAGAGGGAATGTGTGTATACAGAAAACAACTTTTAACACAAACAGAATTCTAGATGAAGTAATGATCAAACACCTCAGTGCCAGACTGTGAGAGAAAGAGAGGGTGTGTGTGTGTGTGTGTGTGTGTGTGTGTGTGTGTGTGTGTGTGTGTGTGTGTGTGTGTGTGTGTGTGTGTGTGTGTGTGTGTGTGTGTGTGTGTGTGCGTTTGTGTGTGTGTTTGTGTGTGTGTTCGTGTGTGTGTAAAGTGATGCACTTGAAAGTCACCATGTCCTATAATGTATCTGGTCTGTGTTGTCTTTGTTGTCATGGCAACCATGTCCCACCTGAGTGTGTAGTGAAGTACCTGAGAGGGCTATACTGAGCGCGCTCACAACCTCTCTACTGGGATACATATGATGATGCTGCTCTGGAACACACAGGGGTCACCATGGAGACACAGCCTCCCGCCCACACTGTGTGGTTGATTAACTAGCGTGGAGAAGGCGTAGGTGTGTGTGTGTGTGTATGTGTGTGTCTGTGTGTGTGTAAACTGTCACAGTGGACAATCAGTGTTCTGTCTATAAGTGTATTTAACTAGTGTGAAGAAGGTGTGTGTGTGAGTGTGTGTTAAATTAAAGTGGAGAATGTGGCCTGTGGGAGAACATTCCTGTAGGGCACTCATGATGTGTGTGTTTGGTGTATGCCTGTCCTCAATCATATTTGTGAGGTGTTATTTCCCTTAGACTGTGTGTATGTGTGTGTGTGTGTGTGTGTGTGTGTGTGTGTTTGTGCTCAGGCATAGGCGAGGTGATATGAGGAAATCTCAAGGTCAGTTAATCTCAGGGCAACACACACACACACACACACACACACACACACATACACACACACACACACTTTGCTCTCTGATATACGCATAAACAGACACAGACACACACATACTTTTTTGCACCTCCTGGCTCTCTGTTTCAAATACACACAAACACACACACACACACACACACACACACACACACACACACACACACACACACACACACACACACACTAAATCAGCCTCCAGACTCTCCAGAAGCTGAAGTTATTTCTCAAATCCAGAGATAGGGTGATTGAAGGAGGGGGTTGGCATATAGAGAGAGAGAGAGAGAGAGAGAGAGAGAGAGAGAGAGAGAGAGAGAGAGAGAGAGAGCGAGAGGATAGACAGATAGAAAGGATAGATAGAGGAATGTGTGATAGAGAGAAGACAGATAGAAAGAAAGTTTGACCGAGAGCAAGGATAGAGAGAGAGAGACGATAGACAGATAGAAAGGATAGATAGAGGAATGTGTGATAGAGAGAAGACAGATACTAAAAAAGTTTGACAGAGAGCAAGGATAGAGAGAGAGAGGGGGGGGGGGGGCGCATGATGAGAGAACAGATGCAAAGGGAAGGGTTTAAATCTTTCTTGTTTTGATTGCTTGAGCAGAGTCAAAGATGAGAACCCTTGTCAAATGCCTGTGCGCTCCTGAGATGAGTGGTGGACTCATGTGGCATATAGATACCAAAGATGAACAAAAATACAGCTCTGGAAAAAATGAAGAGACCACTGTAAAATTATCAGTTTCTCTGATTTAACTATTTATAGGTATATACAGTATGTGAGTAAAGTGAACATTTTAGTTTTATTCTGTAAAATTACTGACAACATTTCACTGACACTGGGAATGGATGGCTGTCATATGTGTAGAGATGCTGATTTTAGGAAGATTTGCAGTGGTCTCTTAATTTTGTACAGAGCTGTAGAACTCTGTCTTCTTCTAGAATTTCTAAACCTCTAATTTTTCTAATTTATTAGTTATTTGTGACTTGCATATTCATATCAGGTAGTAGCCAAAAATTCAAAGTGTTGCCAGCACATTCATACTCGTACATAACAATAGGCTGCCCACTCTCACCCAATCAGCTTGAGAGAAACACAAATGGCTGTTTTCTCGTATACTCACATGAAGTGGCGGTTTCTCATGCAACACCGATGCAATGCCTGCAGAATGGACACCTCGCACAACACCGCCATCACGCAACGGATATGCAACCCCGGTCCTTCAGTACCCCCAAACCAACAAATTGGACATCTCTGGACCCCAGCCCCTCCCGGACCTGACGAAAAACTGAGTTCAAAAGTTCACAGCCCTGCTTGGAATGATGTTCTCACATTAGCAGAGACCTTCTACCTGGGTGTGGTGTTATGCTACTACAACTACTATCAAGCTGGAGGTGGGGTGGGGTGCGGTGGGGTGGTGGGGTCGTCGCCCAGTTGGTTATAGATTTAGTATTTAGTGTTTGCGATATAACACATTATATACATACAGAGGAGGCAGAGTCGAGTAAACTTCGAGTATCATTTGAGTATCTCATTGCCCATTACATTACATTACATTACACTTAGCTGACGCTCTTATCCAGAGTGACTTACAGATATTTACAGGGTTTCAGTTACAGTCCCTGGAGCAGTGTGGGGTTAGATGCCTTGCTCAAGGGCATCTCAACCATGGATAGGGTGGGATTCGAACCGGCAACCTTCCGATTGCAAGTCCAACTCCCTAACCACTAGGCCACAGTTGCCCATTGTCCTGGTTTTTGGTAATCAAAATATGGTCACCCTGAATATAGTATAATAATAATAGTAATAATAATAATAATAGTAATAATAATAATAGCACAATTCATACATACAAGATGCAGCTCAAAGTGCTTTACAGTTTGGCAAGAAAACCACAAGACGAGTGTCGCTGGAGTGGACGAACACAATAACGGAATGACATAATGGCGCAATGCCCCGTTAATGCGGGCTCTTACGTGGCGTAATAGTGCAAATATGAACCACCAAGTGGCCCAATAACCTAAGGCCACTAGCCTCTGTCTGCTGCATTGCTCTCAAACATGAACCTCACATGTGCTCATACCAGCAGTGTCACTCTGTCTTCTGTGTGTGTTTTGTCAGACAGGAAAATGGCATGTTTTGCGGGGTGTGTGTGTGTATATGATGTAATAGTCAAGGACTGACACTTTTTTTCTATACCTGTCTGCATGTGTGACAGCTTGACAGACTGGCACCATATTTTAAGGTAGGTATATGTGTGTGTGTGTGTGCATGTGTTTGTGTGTGTGTGTGTGTGTGTCTGTGTGTGTGCGTGTGTGTATGATATACTGGCCGTACAGACTGCGCCAGTTTGCACCTGCTTATGTGTATGTGACATGTGACAGCAGGACAGACTGGCACCATGTTTTAAGTTAGGTGTGTGTGTGTGTGTGTGTGTATATATATATACGTATGATACGGTGGCTCTACAGACTGCGCCAGTTTGCACCTGCTGATGTGTATGTGACAACAGGACAGACTGGCACCATGTTTTAAGTTAGGGGTGTGTGTGTGTGTGTGTGTGTGTGTGTGTGTGTGTGTGTGTGTGTGTGTTCGTGCGTGCGTGCGTGCGTGCGTGCGTGCGTGCGTGTGTGCGTGTGTGTGTGTGTGTTCGTGCGTGCGTGCGTGCGTGCGTGCGTGCGTGCGTGTGTGTTTGTGTGTGTGTGTGTGTGTGTGCGTGTGTGTGTGTGTGCGTGCGTGCGTGCGTGCGTGTGTGTGTATGTGTGTGTGTGTGTGTGTGTGTGTGTGTGTGTGTGTGTGTGTGTGTGTTCGTGCGTGCGTGCGTGCGTGCGTGTGTGTGTATGTGTGTGTGTGTGTGTGTGTGTGTGTATATAATGTACTGGCTATACAGACTGCGCCAGTTTGCACCTGCTGATGTATATGTGACAGCAGGACAGACTGGCACCATGTTTTTAAGATAGGGGTGCATGGGTGCATGGTTGCGTGGGTGTGTGTGTGTGTGTGTGTGTGTGCATGTGTGTGTGTGGGTGTGTGTGTGTGTGTGTAATATGTGTGTGTGTGTGGGTGCGTGGGTGTGTGTGTGTGTGTGTGTGTAATATGTGTGTGTGTGTGGGTGCGTGGGTGTGTGTGTGTGTGTTTGAGCAGAGATGGTTGCTTTCTTCAGGCCAAGGGACAGATTGACACATTGTATTCTTTTTTCAAGCATTGCAGAGGACTGCAGCATCAATCAGAGAGGCTTCAAAGCTTGTTAAAGTTACAGTGGCGTGCGCGCGCACACACACACACACACACACACACACACACACACACACACACACACACACACACACACACACACTCAAACACACATGCAGGGAGAGAAGCGGCTATGAATATTTAATGACATCCCCAGGGGGGGACGGAAAAGAGATGGAGAGGAAGAGGATGGAGAGGAAGAGGATGGAGAGGAAGAGGGGTAGACAGAGAGATATAGAGGAGAGAGAGACACAGAGAGAAAAAGGAGAGAGAGGGTAAGAGGAGAGAGGGACACAGAGAGATATAGAGGAGAGAGAGAGAAAGAGGAGAGAGGGACATAGAGAGAAAGAGTAGAGAGAGAGAGGAGGAGAGAGGGACACAGAAAGAAATAGAAGAGAAATAGGAGGAGAGAGGTACAGAAAAAATAGAAGAGAGAGAAAGGGGAGGAGAGAGGGAGAGAGGCAAACAGAAGAGAGAGGGACACATAAGAAATAGAGGAAAGGGAGAGATAAAGAGACAGAGAGAGATAGAGAGGGAGAAAGAGAAAGAGAGAGAGAGAGGGGAGGAGAAGGTGACGAGAGAAAACTTGTGAAGTGGAGTTTTCGGAGGAGGAAACTTCTGCAGCCCAAATGTAAAGTGTGTCAAACGGACTTCAGTCGATGGGCAAAAACCGCGACTCTCGGCCTAGACTTCAGTTGCCAAACAGAACCTTGTATTTGGGCTCAGACTTCAGTCAATGGGCAGAACCTTGTATCTGGGCTCAGACCTTAGTCAATGGGCAGAACCTTGTATCTGGGCTCAGACTTCAGTCGATGGGCAGAACCTCGACTCTAGGCCCAGACTTCAGTCGATGGGCAGAACTCTGTATCTCTGCTCAGACTTTAGTCGATGGGCAGAACCTCAGCTTTGGGTTGAAGCTACTTCCCTTTCATATACAACCAATTTGGTGTAATTGGTTGATCATACACCTGACTATAATCTTGCAAAATCCCTGACTTTGTGTGCACCCCTGTGTGTGAACTGATGCTGGTTTGAAGGCACCTGCCTAAATCTTTGGACAATGCTGTATCTTTTTAGCCATCCACATGGTTAATGTTAAAACACCCATAAGGCTGAAAGGACTTAAGGCATAAGATGGGCATACGTTGTTTTTTGACAAGTGTTAGGCAAGTGCACACATAGTGTACACAAACAGGAGTACACACAATGTCAGGGATTTTGCAGGATTATAGTCAGGTGTATGATCAACCAATTACACCAAATTGGTTGTATATGTAAGGAAGCATACATCCACAGAAGATCTGTGGTAGTTCTTCAAGATGTTTGGCGCAAGCTACCAGCCAAGTTCCTTCAAAAACTCTATGCAATAGACCTAGAAGAATTGATGCTCTTTTGAAGGCAAAGGGTGGTCACACCAAATATTGATTTGATTTAGGTTTCTCTTTTGTTCAGTCACTGCATTTTGTTAATTGATGAACATAAATGATTTACACTTCCATTTTAAAAGGCATTCCTAGTTGACAGCATTTTTTCACAACTGCCTACGACTTTTGCACAGTACTGTATATATTTGATATTAATTATATTTCAGGTATTGAAGTTATTCTTATCAGCATAAAGAACTTGCATATTGATATTTTCTGCATCGGTTACAGTACAACACAGAGACTGTGAGACACTGTCTGAAAGAGGGTGACTTGTCATGAGTCTCGTCCCTATCCTTGTGTTGCGCATGAAAGTGGTGTGTGTGTGTGTGTGTGTGTGTGTGTGTGTGTGTGTGTGTGTTTGTGCGTGTGTGAGAGAGAGTAAAAACTATAGGAAATGAAAGTATCTAGCAGCATACACATAATACACATTACAAAAACAGATCAAACATATTGCACACATCTGCATTCATACAACATTCACTGAACTGGGGAAAAAAAGGTAATGATAATAAATCCACGAGGTAGATAAGTGTCACGATAAGGTGCCTTGCGGTTATCCAAGTAGATATATTACAGTGTCCTAGTAAGATTGTCCAGTGTTATGGAAGAGTCCTTTAGTGCAGTAGTTATCAGGATATTGCAGTATATATATTTTATATGTCACCACCAGGGACAGCAGATGAGTGTGTGTGTATGTGTGTGTGTGGGGAGTGTGTGTGTGTGTGTGTGGGGGGGGGGGGGGGGGGTGGTCAAGGGGAGGCTCAAGCAGGCCAGTACATACTTACATACACAAGGAATGAGACTCCGGCAGATGTTGAATTTCTTCAACATTCAACGTACATTCAACATACAGACATGTAGTGACTCAGTAGACACAAGTGGGCAATGATTACACCAAATTGTTTATACATGTCAGGAAGCCTACATCCACAGTAGCCTGGTGAACCCGCCCCTCGTACTTCATTTCATTTTGTACAGAGGGTTTGGACCAGAATCTCTTGAGGGTGATTTAGCCGGTCCTAGCAAGACTAATCCAATCAGCGAACAGAGGGTGTGTTCGTTAGCCGTGACGTTGACCTTGTGTGCTACATTTGAATTGTAGTGCGTAGGTAGCTAATTGCATACATGACGACCAGGCGTTAGCGATTGGGTAAAGGCCCAATTGAGTCCACACCTCCAACAAATCGTTTCTGACGGTCTCTGTTCCAGACCCTCTGTACAAAATGAAATGAAGTACAAGGGGCTGGTTTACCAGGCTACATCCACAGAAGATCTGTGGTTATTTCTTCAAGATGTTTGGAGCTACCAGCTGAGTTTGTCTTTTGAAGGCAAAGGGCGGTCACACCAAATATTGATTTGATTTAGATTTCTCTTTTTGTTCATTCACTGCGTTTTGTTGATTGATAAACAGAAATGATTCACCCTTTCATTTTTGGAGGCATTCCTAGTTGACAGCATTTTCTTTTACACCTGCCTAAAACCTTTGCACAGTACTGTACATACCTGGCAATATAAACACAATGTACAAAGGCAGTAATATACAAAACCGGATAAAACAAAACAATATTCACATGGAGTGGGATTTTGAACAAGGGTAAACACAGCATCTTTTACTCTGCTGAAAAATCTTAATTATGAATGTCCATCAAAGAGACAGTTTGACATATCTAGAGATTGGGGTGTGGTGCATAAGATCCCAGTGAAGCCCCCATGGGGCCAGGATGGGGTAAGCCAGGGGTCCATCAGTACATCAGCAACTGCCCTCGTCTGGACCTGCTGTGAGATTGACTTCGGCTGGTGTGCACACTTGGCTACTGATGCAGTAGAATGGCACACTGTGTGTGTGTGTGTGTGTGTGTGTGTGTGTGTGTGTGAGAGAGAGAGAGAGAGAGAGAGAGAGAGAGAGAGAGAGAGAGAGAGAATAGAGGGGTCAATTTGAGGGCAGAGTGAGATCAAAGACCTGAGCTCCGCAGCTAAGGGCAGAGAAGCCAGATATGCCCCCCCCCTTTCACCTCCTCTTCCCTCTCTCCCTCCCTCCCCTCTCTCCCTCCCTCCCTCCCTCCCTCACTCCCTCCTCTCCTTCCCTCTCTCACTCCCTCCCTCCCTCCCTCTCTCACTCCCTCCTCTCCTTCCCTCTCTCACTCCCTCCCTCCCTCCCTCCCTCCCTCTCTCACTCCCTCTTCTCCTCCCCTCTCTCCCCCTCTCACACCCTCCCGCCCTCCCTCTCTCATACCCTACCTCTGTTTCCTTCTCCCTCCCTCTCTCCCTTCATCTCTCTCTCCCTCCCTCTCTCGCCGTCTCCCGCTCTACCTCTATTTCCTTCTCCCTCTCTCCTCTTCCCTCTTTCCCTTTGATCTTTCTGTCTCGCTCTTTTTTATTCTCTCTCCCTCTCTCTCTCTCTCTGTCTCTCTATCTTTTTCCCTCTCTGTATTTTTCTCTGCCTTTTTCCTCTCTCTCCCCACCCCTCTCCATTTTTCTCTGTAATTCTCTCTCCTTCCCTCTCTCTTCCTCCCTCCTCTCTGTCCTTCTCGCTCTCTCTGTCTCTCTTTCTCTCTCTGTCTCTCTCTCCCTCTCTCTCCCTCTCTGTGTCTCTCTCTCTCTCTCTCCCTCTCCCCCCTCTCTCTTTCTCTCTCCTTCTCTCTCTCTGTCTCTCTCTCTCGCTCTCTCTCGCTCTCTGTGTCTCTCTGTGTGTCTCTCTCTCTGCCTCTCCCCCCACCCTCTCTCTTTCTCTCTCTCTCTCTCTCCCTCTCTGTGTCTCTCTGTGTGTCTCTCTCTCCCCTCCCCCCCCTCTCTATTTCTCTCTGCAGCTTGTGTGTGTAGCAGATGTGCTGTCTAGTCTCCTCATGCACTAGACGGCTCTACACTGTCATTGGCTTTCCTTCTCCGCTGCCTACAATGTGTGTGTCTGTGTGTGTATGCTCGTGTGTGCGTGTGTGTGCGTGTGTGTGCATGTGTATGTGGTTGTGTTTCTATGTATGAATATTTGTCTTCCACAAGGATGTGTTTTGTATATGTGGATGTTCATGTGTTTGGAAGGGGTGTATGTGTGTGAGTGAGTGAGTGAGTTCGTGTGAGTTCGTTTCAGCACCATGGACAGCTCCCTGGCCCTCACCTGTGTGGCTGGAGCCTGACAAACATGCACACACACACACACACACACACACACACACACACACACACACACACACACACACACACACACACACACACACACATCCTCGTCTTTCTCCCCCTTTCCCTTCACCTTCCTCTCCACAACCCTGTAGGCTTAGCCAAGCCTAGCGTGACTTAGCCTAGCGTGACGTAGCCTAGCGTGACTTAACCTAGCGCACTGGAAGTCTCCAGAGTGAGGAGCAACACAGGCTGATGTCACACGAGGCTTCCCCAGCCACTGCTGCCCTTTCTCAGCCAACACCACCCTCCACCACTCCTTCCCTGGAGAGAGCACTCTGCTGAACTCACAAACACACACAAGCACGCACACACACACACACACACACACACACACACACACACACACACACACACACACACACACACACACACACACACACACACACACAGACACACACACACACACACACGTGCACATAAATACTGACAAATCACCCAAGCATACACACATACATAGCTGCAAATTGCACACAGTGGCATACACATTTTTAGAGCACTCCAAACATATAATGCTCACACACACACACGCACGCACCCACACACACACACACACACATGACATCATAGCTCCACTGGAACATAAAAAACATCCAAACATTTTCTCTCTCTGGCACCAGTCATCCAGGCACTCTCTCCGTGTCTGTTTTTCTCTCTCTCTCTCCCTCTCTCTCTCTCTCTCTGTCTCTCCTAGCCTTGTCTCTCCTTATCAAACCCTCCAGCTGTCCCTTGTTTTCTTGCATCTGTTATATTATCTTTTCCAACACTGTGTGTGTGTGCGTTTGTGTGTACGCATGTGTGTGTCTGTGTCTGTGTCTGTGTCTGTGTGTGTGGAAGAGAAGTTATTTATATGCTTGTTGGTGTGATGAATGTATGTATGTACAATATGTGTGTCCCCATCCAATTCAACCCTGGATTTCAATATGAAACCCAGAGAGGAACCGTTGATGTGTAAAAAAAGGGAATATATCTGCAGTAATATGCACATAAGTCACTGGGATGAGAT
Source organism: Coilia nasus (assembly GCA_027475355.1). Classification (NCBI taxonomy): domain Eukaryota; kingdom Metazoa; phylum Chordata; class Actinopteri; order Clupeiformes; family Engraulidae; genus Coilia; species Coilia nasus. Next base: position 8,516,360 of record CM050220.1, on the reverse strand, counting down.
GGGGTGTGTGCGTGTGTACTGCTTAGGTTTCTGTTTGCCTGCTCTGTGTTTGTTAAACTTTTAGTTTGTAAATGTGTAATTTTTTTTTTTTACGTTCTTGTAGCCTGTTCCCAGCCATATTGCCTGTGACGCCAGTCAGTCTGGCAAACCTGCCTATTCTCGGCTGTTCCTTTGCCCAAGAAATGTGGGCACCAATGAAAAACAAATGCTACGCATACATCATCGGAATCCGTGGTCTGATTGGTTGCAGCTCTGTCTGGTAGCATGCAAAGGCATTTGACAGACGCCCGTTGATCCCGCCTCTGAGAACTTCCTGTTTATGGGATCTTTGCCAGCTCTGTATATGAGCTTGGTGCGACAGCCAGGGTAAGTTTCGGAAGACAAAACGGATTAAAGGGAAAAGTTAACGAAAATAGGGAAACAAAATAATAGCACAAAAGTAGGAACAGGCAGGCTGGCGTGGAGGACGAGAGAGAGAGAGAGAGCACACAGGAGGCCACACTGATATAAATGGAATCAAGTCCATTTCCACCACAGTGACACCTAGAGTGCAGGAGGATGTAACACTCACACCCAATGCAGTGAACTATATAGTGGTTGAGGAAACATTTTGGTTATCAGTTTGTCTGTTCTAGTCTGTTCTAGTTCTAGTCTAGCCCTTGTTGTGGTGGCTGTGAATGGGGAGCGCTGTGTCAAACACTGTTAAGGACAGTTCCTGAAAGAGTTCACAGTTTTCAGCCTAAACAGACATGCCAGTGCTTCCACAGTACCCCAAAGGGTTTCTGACAAGAAAGAGAGTCTGGAATCTTGCATCATATTCGCAATTGACCCAAAGGCTCAACAGAGGACTTCCCTTGTGGTGTCCGAATAGAACCTGTTCCTGCTTCACACCAGTTTGTTTCTGCCGTTTTTCTCTTTTCCCTCAGACATTACAGTACATTACATTACACTTAGCAGACGCTTTTATCCAAAGCCACTTACAAAAGGAGACTTTTATCCAGACTTTATCCTGTTTTTGTCCTATTTTTTCCCCCCTCTTTCAAGAATGTTGTTTGAGGTGAAGTTTGTGACTTTGCCTAGTTCTACTGTTTCTGCTGTTAATGTCTTCTTCCGTTATTTTTCTATTTCCTTTTTCCTTTTTCCTGAATCTGTCTGTGTCGGTATGCTTGGGTCCACCCAGGAAATAACTGACAAAACTAGTTAGTTAGGAGAAATGTGTATGTTACATTACATTACATTACACTTAGCTGACGCTCTTATCCAGAGCGACTTACAGATATTTACAGGGTTTCAGTTAAAGTCCCTGGAGCAGTGTGAGGGTTAGATGCCTTGCTCAAGGGCATCTCAACCATGGGTAGAGTGGGATTCGAACCAACAACCTTCTGATTGCAAGACCAACTCCCTAACTGCTAGACCACAGTTGCCCCACGTATGTACGTGAATAAATGTACATGCACATGTTAACATAAACACAATGTAATGCACACAAACTATCATTAAATATACAGTATCATACATGCAATGAAATGCATACAATATCATACACACAATAACATTCATACTACAACATAAACACAGTATGTTACATACATACGATCATGCACATGAAATAAAATGCATGAAGTCACTGGGATGCTGATTAAATGGTTGTAAGTTTGTGAGCTGCCAGACTTCAGGACATATGGCCAAAGCATACAGATGAGCTGTGACATGACGTGTGTGTGTGTGTGTGTGTGTGTATGTTTCTGCTGGTGTGTTTTATCTTCCATTTATTATCCATGGCCACTGGTGGTGAATAATACAGCAGCCCTGAAGTGTGTGTGTGTGTGTGTGTGTGTGTGCGTGCGTGAGCGTGTGCGTGTGCGTGTGTGTGTATTTGTGTGGGTGTGTGTATAATTTAAAGAGGCCCCAAGCGCTCCAATGTTTTAGAATTTAACAGCCGCAGTTAAACGGTTTCATTCATAATTAACCTCAACTCAAGCAGAGGCACAGGATCCCAGTCACGCAATCAGACATCATTAACACACACACACACACACATACACACACATACACACACACACATACACACAGTGTGTGACAGTCAGTGAGCATGCTGAAAACAGTTTGTTCTCTTGCAGATGACCCTAATTCCTGTACTTCCTGATATGCATACATGTCACTTCCTTCCTGCTGAACATTCTTAGCACAGTTGTCAAGTTCAGAAATAGTATATGGGACTAAAGTTGTGCTATCTCTCTCTCTCTGAGAGAGATGGTGAAAGAGAGAGAAGAAAAGAAGGAAAGAGAGAGAGAGAGACAGAGGCATAGAGAGAGACAACGAGACAGAAAGACAGGCAGAGACACAGGGAGAGAGAGAGACAGAGAGAGAGAGGCAGAGAGAGACAGAGAGACAGAAAGACAGGCAGAGACAGAGAGAGAGAGAGACAGTGAGAGAGACAGAGACAAAGAGAGGAAAAAGAGGAAGAAGGAGAGAGAGAGAGAGAGAGAGAAAGAAGGAGTGAGAGACAGACAAAGACAGATGGGCAGAGACAGAGACAGTGAGAGAGACAAAGACAGAGAGAGAGGAAAAAAGAGAAAGAAGGAGAGAGAGAAAGAGAGAAAAACAAGGAGAGAGAGAGAGAAGGAGTGAGAGAGAAAGATAGAGAGAGAAAGAGAGAGAGCGAGAGAAAGAGAGAGAGAGAGCGAGAGAGAGAGAGAGAGAGAGGGGGAAAGAGAGCAAGAAGGAGTGACAGAGAGAGAGAGAGAATGAGTGTGTGAGAGAGAAAGCCTGTGTGACTAGTGCCAGGCCGGTGAAAATGGCGGGATGATGCAAGAGGCAGCAGGAATAAGCAGAGAGCTGTTGTGGCTATTGTGGGAAACAAACTCTGCATCTTCTTTCTCTCTCCATTTCTTTTCAATATTCCTCCTCTCTTTCTCTCTCCATTTCTTTTCAATATTCCTCCTCTCTTTCTCTCTCCATTTCTTTTCAATATTCCTCCTCTCTTTCTCTCTCCATTTCTTTTCAATCTTTCCCCCTCTCTTTCTCTCTCCACTTCCTTTCAGTCTTTCCCTCTCTCTTTCTCCCCCCATTTCTTTTTAATATTCCCTCTCTCTTTCTCTCCCCCATCTTTTCAATCTTTCCCCCCTCTCTCTTTCTCTCTCCACTTCCTTTATGTTTTTCCTCCTCTCTTTCTCTTCCTCCATCTTTTCAGTCTTTCCACCTCTCTCTTTCTCTCCCCACTTCCTTTCAATCTTTCCCCCTCTCTCTTTCTCTCTCCACTTGCTTTCAATCTCTCCCCCTCTCTTTCTGTACTATTTGCTCATCACAATCTCTTTTTCTCTGCCCAAGTCCTTACCCTCTGTCACTACTCTCTTTTCTCCCCCCACCCTCTCTCTCTCCCTCCTCCCTTTTTTTCTTTCTCAACATCTTTCTCTCTCTCTCTCTCTCTCTCTCTCTCTCTCTCTCTCTCTCTCTCTCTCTCTCTCTCTCTCTCCTCATTTTTCCTGAAGGAAACAGAAAGGTCTTTTTCTCTGTCTCCACATATCTCCCTCTCGCCCCCCCCCCTCTCTCTCCTCTCTCTCTCTCTCTCTCTCTCTCTCTCTCTCTCTCTCTCACACACACTCTCTGCTCATGCTTGTGTGCACTAAGTGGTGGTGGAACATCAGGAGGTCTGAAGGGAACACTTGGCACCCCAGCGGCCTTAGCTGCCCTTACACAGACACACACACACACAGACACACACACACACACACACTAACACAACGAAGACCAGCCAGGCAAAACAACACACACACATACACACACTCACACACACACACTCATGCATGCACGCAAACACACATACACACACACACACACACACACACACACACACACAC
>CM050220.1:8495000-8497500 GCA_027475355.1 Coilia nasus | reverse complement strand
CATATCTTACAGTTTGCACATATCTAACACACCATTTACAGATATCTTACAGTTCATGCATATCTTAATCACAGCTGATGCATATCTTAATCACAGCTGATGCATATCTTAATCACAGCTGATGCATATCTTACAGTAATAACAGTTTATGCATATGTTACACAAATCCTACACACAGTTTGCACAGATCATACACACAGTCTACACATACTGTATCGTAGAAACAGTTTGCATTTTACACATGCAGTTTATAAATGTCCTAGGAAGGGGTGTAGTGGTGACATAAGAGGTGGGTAAACTACGGATTTGGTGATCACAAGGAGGTGGACACAGAGTGTGGCATTAGATGTTTCAAAAACAAAAACAAAAACTATAATAACAACAATTTAAACACTAACAGTGGTATTGAATTGTCCATAGCACACACTTTATAAATATAGATGATGTAGTATGGTTTTGAATATTACAAGTGATATGTAGTGCATAAACTCTATTATAAGGTGAATGAACTCTATTGAGAGGTTGATAAACTCTGATGAGAGGTGGATAAACTCTATTTCTGAGATTTGAGAGCTGGGTAAACTCTGTAACTACAGTGCTGTGCCTAGGTATGGTTTGGACACATCGTATGTACTTAGTCGTCTTCCAAGTGTGCTACACATGCCTGGCACATGGTTTCCGCCTAGTTTACCTCACACCACTTCACTCAGGCTACATCCCGTCAAGTGTGTGTGTGTGTGTGTGTGTGTGTATGTGTGTGTGTGTGTGTGTGTGTGCCAGACTGGCACTAAGCTGTTACTGTTTGTGACTACATGCGGTGTGTGTGTGTGTGTGTATGTGTGTGTGATAAAGAGAGAGAGAGACTACTTCCATTGTGTGCAGGATAGTGTGTGTGGGAAAGTATCTGAAGTGTCTGTGACTATATGCAGTGTGTGTGTGTGTGTGTGTGTGTGTGTGTGTGTGTGTGTGTGTGTGTGTGTGTGTGTGTGTCTTTGTGTTCAAAATTCATGATTTTTGTCACATACACATGCAGGTACAGTGTTTCAGGTTTAATATGCAGTGAAATGTAACCTTGGCTATCTCACAAAGGCTGCAATATAACACTAAGAGGTGGCAAATGCATAAAATATGAACAATACAAAATTCACAACAAATATAATTAATATAAAAGGAGAGCAAGTTAAGGAGAGGAGAGAAAGAACAAGAAAGCAGTATTGTAATAAGTAAGTGTCAGATGGGAAATGTGAGTGTGAAATGGTCCAATGTGAAATATGGCATAAATATGGAAGTGACAGGTACGGCGTAGAGGACATGAATTAATGGGGAGGAAATAGGAAGTTGCAAAGTGTACCAGGAATGCACTTACAGACTGGTTGTGCCCACTGAGGTACTGTAGTACCTGTATGTTAAGGCTGCTCGATTATGAAAAAAGTCTGAACCACGATTATTTGGGCCAAAACTGAAATCACGATTATTCAAACGATTATTTTGTTTTCCTCAGTAACATGCTTCATTTATTGAAAATGTATTCAAAAACATTTCGAAAAAACATTCTTGTACCTTCGGATTTTCCCTAATGGGTCATTCCGTGTCAAATCGAACGATGGCCGACAGTCACCCTCTCCAAAAAATCTGAAAAAAATCACAGCTGTTTGTACATCCAACCTATGTATAAATCTTAAATATTAAGTCTGTATCACTAATAGCTCCAAAACTACAGCCCTTTGAAATTTCAGGTCATTTTGGGAATTCTGGTGAACAAGCCTTTTGCTCTACTTCCGACATTGCTGGCTCTTTTAGTATTCCACACACACTAGTGTAACTATGTGAAAAGAAATGCATTTTCCTGTAGAATTCAAAAATCAAATCAGATCAAATGTACCTTGTGTAATTCTTCCTCTCCAAAGCTGTGAAAATGGCTATAGATTCAATATGTGAAATGACACCACCACTTTTGAGGGCTTCTCGTTCAAAAAGTATGGCACACAAATTTCTCAGATTATTTTTCCCAGTCATATACGGATTATAATGTCATGCCTATGCATTAACCTTTGTTGATATTGTTTTCATATGGTCAGTGTATTTTCTTGAAGTTAGGCTTGATTTTCAAAAAGGCTGTTTTCATCTTGTCATTTCACCATGTGGTTCACATGACATGACAGTTCACAGGATTTTTTAAACATTTTTCCACAATCATCCTGTAGGTGAGGATCATTTGTCCAAAATTTGGATTTGTTGCTGAGCCTCTTTATTGAGATATGATGTTTGAGAAAAAAATGTCAGTAATTCCATGGAGTTGGATTTATCAGCAGTACCTCTTTCCACCACATGTTGTGCTCTTTTAATACAATGGAAGTCAATGATAGGGTAGCATGTCATTTACAGGAAAAGCTGCCAAACAACCTTTGTGTTACAATTAAACCAATTGCATTGTCAAGGTCATTTTTGAGCAGGGTTTTGTTGTACAGCACACAAAAAGCAAGGCAAAACTGAAAAAATG
>CM050220.1:8472500-8485000 GCA_027475355.1 Coilia nasus | reverse complement strand
AGAGGATCAAACGAAACCCTGCTATATGAACTCTATCATGCACGTTATACACACAGGATCTGGTGTGTTGGCGCAGGGATAAGGAGAAACTGTTCCAGCTGTGATCTTTGCTTTAGGGTTATTCGCCCATAAGCTCAGCAGATCACAGAAGCTACTCACACACACATATCTGCACACACACACACACACACACACACACACACATACACAGACACAGACTATATGATGTAAGAGTGGTGAAAACAGCGAATAGCAGACATGTGTGTTAGCACATAGTGGTACTAACACCTACATGAGCCATACTCACCTCATGCTCACACTCAACAACAAATCAGTTTGTGTGTTTAAAATCATGAAATAAGTTATTGACAAATATGTCAACTGTTAAATACAGTGGATGCGCTCTCAAGAATTGCTAAACTGTAGCATTGACCACCTTGTGTCCACTGGTAAACATGTTCAGCATATTTAGCTTTTTAACATGTTTAGCATATTTGACATTTCTTGCATATTTACTTTTTTTTGTAAATAGATAGGAATATTTAGAGAGAGAAGGCGAAAGGAAGAAATTGAGAGAGATAAGTGGATGGAGGACTGAGATAAGTGGACGGAGGGAAAATACTGTACGTGCGGATTTGAATGAGCGATATTCATTGCTCTACTTGGCATATTTAGCATATAGCTTACTTAAGCATGTTTAAGTCTCTGTAGCGTTCATGCTATGTACTGCTTAGCTTGTAGGTTAGCCTGTGTGCAGTGCATAGAAATGTCATTGAATATGTCTCTTTCACTTCCACATCTATTTTTGGTCTATTCTTCATACATCTACCCACCAATCCATCTATCTTTTTTTCAATACTGCTTTTTACTTTCTGTCTTTCTTCTGTTCTCCCCGTCCTCTTCTGGTCTCACTCCATCCATTCATCCATCCATCCATCTATCCATCCATCCTATTCTCTGTCTCTTTTGTTCTCCCTCTATCCACTCATCCTCCTATCCATCTATTCATCCATCCACCCATCCATCCATCTACCTACCTTTATCCCTCATCCTTCCTCTTATTCTGATATCCTTTTTTTTTCTCTATCCATCCATCCATTCATCCATCCATCCATCTACTTCTCCCCCTATCCATCCATCTATCCATCCATCTACTCCTCCCTCTATCCATCCATCCATCCATACATCTATTAATTCATCCATCCATCCATCTATACATCCATCCACTCCTCCCTCTATCCATCCATCCATCCATCCATCCATCCATCCATCCATCCATCCATCCATCCATCCATCCATCTATCCATCTACCCCCCCAGTGGGATGCCATAACGGAGATGGACGAGCGGAACCGGCCCATCCACACGTTCCAGGTGTGCCAGGTGATGGAGGGCCACCAGAACAACTGGCTGGTGTCGGAGTGGGTGCCGCGCCGGGCGGCGCAGAAGGTGTTTGTGGAGGTGCGCTTCACGCTGCGCGACTGCAGCTCCATTCCCTGGGTGGGGGGCACCTGCAAGGAGACCTTCAACCTGCTCTACCGGGAGTCTGACGCCCCGCTGCCCCCCTCTACCTCCAGCTCCTCCTCCACCCCCGCCACGCGCCCCCCCCGCCCACTTCGCCAAGGTGGACACCATCAGCCGCCGACCTCTTTATCTCACTCGTTCCTTTCTTTCTCTCTGTCTTAGGGGCTGTTCACATTGGCAGTTTTTTAATTGATAAAAAATTTTAAAAGATAAAAATCCGGCAGGGTTTTTCCCCAACTTGAAAACCACCTGGGGAAGGAGGAAAAAAAAACACTGGCGGCAGCGTTTTGAAAAGCGCCCAGGACTTTTTTTCTAGAAACACCTTGTGTCATAGGAATATAATGTAAAACATCCACCCGCATCTGAGAAAAAATGCCAACGTGAACAATCCCTTACTCCCTGTTTTCCTTCTCTCTTCCTTCTCCTCCCCTACTGTTTCTCTTTCACGCTCTCTCTTTATCCCTTTCTTTCTCTCTCTCTCACTCCCTATTTCTCTCTCTCTTCCTTCTCCTCCCCTACTGTTTCTCTTTCACGCTCTCTCTTTATCCCTTTCTTTCTCTCTCTCTCACTCCCTATTTCTCTCTCTCTTTTTTCCTCCCCTACTGTTTCTCTTTCACTCTGTCTCGTTATCTCACTCATCCCTTTCTTTTTCTCTCTCTCACTCCCTATTTCTCTCTCTCTTTTTTCCTCCCCTACTGTTTCTCTTTTACTCTCTCTCGTTATCTCACTCATCCCTTTCTTTCTCTCTCTCTCTGTTATTCCCCACCGCTGTTTAAGGTGGACACCATCGCCGCCGACCAGAGCTTCACGCAGACCGACCTGGGCGACCGCGTGCTGCGGCTGAACACGGAGGTGCGGCAGGTTGGACCTTTGACCCGGAAGGGCTTCCACCTGGCCTTCCAGGACCTGGGGGCGTGCATCGCCCTGGTCTCGGTGCGCGTGTTCTACAAGAAGTGCCCGAGCACCGTGCGGAACCTGGCCGTGTTCCCCGACACGGTGCCCCGCGGGGACACCTCCTCCTCGCTGGTGGAGGTGCGGGGGAGGTGCCTGGAGCACGCCGAGGAGAGGGAGGAGCCTAAGCTCTACTGCGGGGTGGACGGTGATTGGCTGGTGCCGCTGGGACGCTGCGTCTGCAGTATTGGCTACGAGGAGGCGCACGGACGCTGCCTGGGTGAGTGTAACGTGTGTGTGTGTGTGTGTGTGTGCGTGTGTGTATGTCTCTGTGTGCGTGTGTGTATGTTTTTACTGTATGTGTGGGGTGGATGGGGATTGGCTGATGCCACTGGACCGCTGCGTCTGCAGTATCGGCTACAAGGAGGTGCACGGACGCTGCCTAGGTGAGTGTAACGTGTGTGTGTGTGTGTGTGTGTGTCTGTGTGTGTGTGCGTGTGTGTGTGTGTGTGTGTATGTCTGTGTGTGTGTGTGTGTGTATGTGTGAGTGTGTGTGTGTGTGTCTGTGTGTGCGTGTGAGCGTGTGTGTTTGTGTGCGTTTGTGTGCTGTAGGAAATCTGTGTGTGAGTGTGTACGTATATATGTCTGTATGTGTGTGTGTGCGTGTAAGAATGTGTGTGTGTGTGTGTGTGTGAGTGTGTATGCGTATATGCGTGTATGTGCGTGTGTGCATGTAAGAATGTGTGTGTGTGTATGTGTGTGCGTGTGAGTGTGTGTGGACGTGCATATGTATATATGTAATGGATGCCAGCTAGCACAGTTCGGCATAGAACATCAGTAACCTTCCCGACACCTCAGAAAGACACCCCATTGACTGAGCTAAGAGGAAGGCTTTTAGCTCACCTGGTAGCGCGTCTGTCTCCCATACCGGAGTTGCTGAGAGGTCGCTGGTTTGAGACTGTGTCTAGACTGCGCAGGAAGACCTCGGTTACATGAGCACTGCTCTCTTCTCAATATTCTCTCTTCTCTCTCTCTCTCTCTCTCTCTCTCGCTTGCTCTTATTCCTTTCTTTTTTACTCTCTCACTGCCTATTGCTCCCTCCTTCTCCATTTCTCCTTCTCCTTCCACTACTGTTTGTCTTTCACTCTCTCTTTTCATCTCACTCATCCCTTTCTTTTTTACTCTCTCACTTCCTATTTCTCTCTTTCTTTTCCTTTCCTCCCCCACTGTTCCTCTCTTATTCTTTCCTTCCCTCCTCTTCTCACCTCCCTCTCACTCCTTCTTTGTCTCTCTCTTTCTTCCTCACAAATCCCCCTCTTTATTTCTGTCCCTCTCCTTATTTATCTTTCCCTCTCTCTCTCTATCCATTTGCCTCCCTTTCTTACTCTCTCTCTCTTTTCCTTTCCACTCTGCCCCTGTTTTCTCCCTCTCACACTCTTACTCTCTATCCCTCTTTCTCTCTCTTATGCTTTCCCCACTCTCTCTCTTTCTCTCACTCATCCTCTATCTCTCCTTTTTTCTCCCTCTTATCCTTTCTCCTCCTCTCTTCCTCTCTTACCATCCCCCTCTCATTTCCTCTATCTTACTCCCTCTTTCTCTTTCTTCTTATCTCCCATGTTTCCATCTCACACTCTGTGCCTGTCTTTTCTCTCTCTCTCTTTCCCTTTGTCCCCCCCCTATTTCACCCCCTCTCTCTCTCTCTTTCTATCACTCTTTCCTTTTCTCTGCATCAGTGTCTTCATCTTTCTCATGTGATCAGCTGTAATGCTCTCTCTTGCCCTCTTTCACACAAACACTCTCTGTAACACACACACACACACGCACACACACACACACACACACACACACACACACACACACACAGTCTCTCTCTGTCTCCAACCAACCGTGTCCAACTAGAGCAGCCTACATCATCTATGTCAGGAAGCAGTCCAGCACATCCATCTGGAGCACCTGGCATCTCAGACACACACACACACTGATGCACACACACCTACACACACACATGCACACACACACACACACACACACACACAGGTGCATGCACACCTACATGCACCCGCCATCTCTTTCTGGAAACCTCCATCCAACGCGGTCCCTGTCAGGTGGTTGTGTAACACCCCGAACAGAGCGCAGACACAAGCCTGACAGACAGACAGACAGACAGACAGCAGCATTCTGGAATATTCCGACTCTCTCTGCAGATATTTCTGGGTTTTTGTGCTCGGTTGTATCGCAGCGCCAAGTTGAGGCGTGAACTCGCGGTGACTTCTGCTTGCTTCTCGTTTTTTTTTTTTTTTTTTTTGAGCACAGCTTCAAAGGCAAGCTGATCAAAGTTGTCTGAGGGAGAGAGAGAGCGAGAGTGAGAGAAAGAGAGAGTGGGAGCGAGAGAGGAGAGGAGAGGAGAGGAGAGGAGAGGAGGGGGCTGAAACTCCCAAACGTACCGCAGGCTTGCAAAAACACTCACACACACATTCACACACACACACACACACACACATACAGACACTTCTCTTTTTCTGTCTCTGGCACACACACACACACACAGACACACATACAGATACTTTTCTTTTTGGCTCTGTATTATACACACACACACACACACACACACACACACACACACACACACACACACACACACACACACACACAGAGGCAGCATTGTCGGCGTGTTTTCTGCAGCTCCAAAGAGGGAGGCTGACAGGCAGGCGTGACGTCTCAATCGAGCTCCTCATCGGATCCCTGTGCCAGGCCCTCCAGCTGGGGGTTGGTGCTGAGTGGGATTATCATGACCCAGTTAAGACGCCGCTTTAATAACACACACACACACACACATACACCCAATTCTCACTTTATCACACACACACACACACACACACACACACACACACACACACACACACACACACACACACACACACACACACACACACATATTTCTCTCTTTCTCTCTTTATCACACACACACACACACACACACACACACACACACACTTCTTTCTCTCTTTATCACACACACACACACACACACACACACACACACACACACACACACACACACACTTTTTGTTCTTTTTCTCTTTATCACACACACACACACACACACACACACACACACACACACACTTTTCCCTTTCTCTCTTTATGACACACACACATATTTTTTTCTTTCTCTTTCCATTACAAACACACACACACACACACACATATATGTATAGATATATATACATATATATACACACACACAGACAGAGATATTTCTCTTATTCCCTGAAAAACACATACACACACATACACTGACACTGGTCTGACTTCATATTCATATAAACACATACATTGTGCCACACACAGATTCACACTCTCATTACAACAGATGGGCATTGACTCACAAATACACACACACACACCCACACACACGCAGACACACATACACTCTCCGCCATACTGCAGGTGTTTACATCCTGTTGTGTCTAAGCATAAGGACACATACACCTCCTCTCCTCTCTTCTCCTCTCTTCTCTCCTCTTCTCACCTCCTCTCCTTTTCTTTTCTCCTCTCCTTACTTCTCCTCATTTCTCATCAAGAACCAGGATATTACTTTTTATTTATTACTTGGTGAGCCAAGCTAGTATGTTGCATGCGAAAAATGGTCGAGCGTTTCAGGTCGCATGGCCACACATAAATTGCTTTTCTGTTGGCAGGGAAGTAATTAATGTATTTTATTTATATTTTTCTTATTTTATTTTATTTACATATTGTATTTATTTGCTATACATGTACAAATAAACTTGCCCTGCCCTGCCCTGCCCCTTTCCCACCCTCCTCTCTACTGTGTTATTGAGTGTGTCATTAAGGGAGGAGACCTTGGCTTCTACTATCACCTCCTGCTCTCCTTTCTATTCCTCTTCTCCACTTTCTTTTTCTTTTCTTTGATATTCTTTCTTCTCCTCCTCTTCTCTCCTCTCTTCCTCTCCTCTCATCTTCTTTTCTGTCCTCTCCTTTCCTCCTCTTCTCTCCTCTCTTCCACTCCTCTCGTCTTCTTTTCTATCCTCCCCTTTCCTCCCATCCTCTTCTCTCCTCGCTTTCTCATCTTCTTTTCTATCCTCTCCTTTCCTCCTCTTCTCCTCTCTCCTCACTTTCTCTTCTCTCATCTTCTTTTCTATCCTCCCCTTTCCTCCCCTCCTCCTCTCCTCTCTTCCACTCATCTTCTTTTCTATCCTCTCCTTTCCTCCCCTCCTCCTCTCCTCTCTTCCTCTCATCTTCTTTTCTATCCTCCCCTTTCCTCCCCTCCTCCTCTCCTCTCTTCCTCTCGTCTTCTTTTCTATCCTCCCCTTTCCTCCCCTCCTCTTCTCGCCTCTCTTCCACTCCTCTCATCTTCTTTTCTATCCTCTCCTTTCCTCCTCTCCTCCTCTCTCCTCGCTTTCTCATCTTCTTTTCTATCCTCTCCTTTCCTCCTCTTCTCTCCTTTCTTCCACTCCTCTCATCTTCTTTTCTATCCTCCCCTTTCCTCCCCTCCTCTTCTCTCCTCTCTTCCACTCCTCTCATCTTCTTTTCTATCCTCCGCTTTCCTCCTCTCCTCTTCTCTCCTCTCTTTCTCTTCTCTCATCTTCTTTTCTGTCCTCCCCTTTCCTCCCCTCCTCCTCTCTCCTCTCTTTCTCTTCCCTGTTCTCACCTGCTCTCCTCATCCCACTCTGCTGTTGTAATGAGAGTGCAGAGAGTTTCTTATAGAGGAGGAGGAGACGCAGCACTGGAGAAATCGTCCATAAAAATGCTTGGGGAAACTTAGCAACGCCAAGGTGGCGATTGTCTGCAAATATCCCGGCTGTTCCGCTGCCAAGAGCCAATTATATTTGCCAATCTGTACAAACGGCGTTCCAATCGTGTTGCAGTATTGCGCTCTGCTGCACCACACCTGCCATGTAGTGAAGCACTGTGCGTACGCAGTTCAAAATAACCCTCTGAGAAAAGCGGCTTTTAAAGCTTTATTTTGATACAAGCCAGCAAACATGTTCAACCATTGCAATCAGTTTTTTCCTATGATTTCAATCATGTATTTTACATGTCTTTCGGTTATTGGCAAGTGCATATACTTGCCTCTCGCCATTCATTTTGGTCTTACTAACCCAAAATAGATACCTGAAGGCGTTGCCAAGATGACCGCCGAGCGTGGGGACTTAGAAACAATAGATCAGTGTTTCAGTGTTGCGAGCAGTTGTGTTAAAATATTTTTCTGTCATATTTCTTAAGCTACCTATGCTATGCACAATGTGTTAAATGACATTATCTTCATGCCATTCCCTAGTTAGGGCTGTGATGCTGCACCAATTCATGCGTTTACATAGTCCTGTTAGCCTCAGATGGGGGTAGTGGTCCTGGGTTTTTTTTTTTTTTTTTTTTTAAGGGGGGGGGGGGGGGTGGTCCTCGCTCAGAAAAACTTTGAGAAACACTGGTCCAGAAGGACTTTGGAGAGTGCTCCTGAGGACGTAAATCACAGCTTTTACCATCAAATCATCAATCCCCCCTGTTTCACCCTCTCTCCTTTCCTCTCTTCTTCTCTACTCCTCCCCTTTTCTCTCCTGACCTCCTGTCCTCCTCTCTATTCTGCTACTCTACCATTTCGGCAAGCAGTAGACCTGTGCTAGGAGACTCCTCGTCTCCATTTTATTCATTTTTCTGTCTTCCTGTCTCTTTTTCTATACACTCCTCCTTTTCTTCTCTCCTCTCTTCCTCTTCTCTCCTGTCTCCCTCTTCTCCCTTCTTTCCTGCTGTCTAATTTCCTATTATTTCTTATTAGTTTCTCCTCTCCTCTTCTCTCTTCTCTCCCCTTCTTCTTTCGTATCCTCTCCTCACCTCCCTTCCTCTCTTCTCTTTTCCTCTGCTTTCCTTTCTTCTCCCTACCTCACCTTCCTTCCTCTCTTCTCCTCTCCTCCCTTCCTCTTCTCTCTTCCCTTAATTTCCTATTATTTCTTATCCTTTTCTCCTCTTCTCTCTGCTCTTCCCCTTCTTTTTTTCATCCTTTCCTCACCTCCCTTCCTCTCCCCTCCACTCCTCTTTTCCCCTCTGCTCTTCTCTCCTCTCTTCTTCCCCTTCCTCCTCTCTTCTAGAAGGAGTAGACTATCCTCTCCTCTCATCTTCTCCTCTCCTCTCCTCCCATCTTCTCCTCTCCTTACCCTCTCCTCTCTCCTCCTCACCTTTTCTCCCCCCCCTCCTCCCCTCCCCTCCTCTCCTCTCCTCTTTTCTTCTTTCCTCTCTTCTCTTCTTCTCTCCTCTCTCTCCCTCCTCCCCTCTCCTGCTCTGCTCTCCTCTGCTGTCTCTTACTGTACTGTGCCCATGTGTTCCTATTTTCTCCTCTCCTCTCCTCTCCTTTCCTCTCTTCTCCTCTCCTCTTCTCTCTCCTCACCTTTCCTCTCCTATCTCCTCACCTTTCCTCTCTTCTCTTCTTCTGTCCTTTCTTCTCTTCTCCTTTACTCCCCTCTCCTCTCCTCTCCTCTCCTCTCCTTTCCTCTCCTCTCCTCTCCTCTCCCCTCTCCTTCTTTCTTGTAGAAGGAGTAGCCTCTCCTCTCCTCCCATCTTCTCCTCACCTTTCCTCTCTTCTCTTCTTCTGTCCTGTCCTCTCCTCTCCTTTCCTCTCCTCTCCTCTCCTCTCTTCTCCTCTCCTTTCCTCTCCTCTCTCCTCACCTTTCCTCTCCTCTCCTTTCCTCTCTTCTCCTCTCCTCTCCTTTCCTCTCCTCTCTCCTCACCTTTCCTCTCCTCTCTTCTCCTCTCCTCTCCTTTCCTCTCTTCTCCTCTCCTTTCCTCTCTTCTCTTCTTCTGTCCTGTCCTCTCCTCTCCTCTCCTCTCCTCTCCTTTCCTCTCCTCTCTCCTCACCTTTCCTCTCCTCTCTTCTCCTCTCCTCTCCTTTCCTCTCTTCTCCTCTCCTTTCCTCTTCTCTCTCCTCTCCTTTCCTCTCTTCTCTTCTTCTGTCCTGTCCTCTCCTCTCCTCTCCTCTCCTCTCCTCTCCTTTCCTCTCCTCTCTCCTCTCCTTTCCTCTCCTCTCTTCTCTCTCCTCTCCTTTCCTCTCTTCTCCTCTCCTTTCCTCTCTTCTCCTCTCCTTTCCTCTCCTCTCCTTTCCTCTTCTCTCTCCTCTCCTTTCCTCTCTTCTCTTCTTCTGTCCTCCCCGCCCCCCTGCTGTGTTCTCCTGTACTGTGTGTTACTGTACTCTAGTGTGTGTTACTGTACTCTAGTGTGTGTTACTGTACTCTACTGTGTGTTACTGTACTCTAGTGTGTGTTACTCTATGGTGCCCATGTGCTCTCCTGGGCCAGTAGGGTCTCATTTTCCTAAGGGCACTATAGTTCATCAGGCAGGACAATAAAGATTGTGTGTGTGTGTGTGTGTGTGTGTGTGTGTGTGTGTGTGTGTGTGTGTGTGTGTGTGTGTGTGTGTGTGTGTGTGCGCGCGTTTGTGTGTGTGTGCATTTGTGTGCGTTTGTGTGTGTGTGCATTTGTGTGTGTGTGTGTGTGTGTGTGTGTGTGTGTGTGTGTGTGTGTGTGTGTGTGTGTGTGTGTGTGATTTATGATGCATTTATGTGAGTAGAGGTGCAAGACATTAATATTACTCTGTGTTGATTTCAGAGGAATTGCTCAGGGCTCATATTAATACAAAACACAAACGCACACACACACACACACACACACACACACACACACACACACACACACACACACAAACATACAAACAGAAACACATAATGAGCTGTTAAATCCCACACACCCCATACAATCTTACACACATGGGTACACACACAGATTAGGGGACTGTTGTTGAGTTAGTTATTAATCAGTCATAGGTGCACACACACACATGTGCACACACATGATCATGTAAAGTTATTAACTTGCACATGCAATAAAACTTCATTCATACTGTTAAGCCTCAAGGCATTCTCCCCTCCCCCTCTCCCCATCCGTTTTCCTACCCACTAACCCCCCTCTTTCACACCTTTCTCTGCCCTTGCCTCCCATCCTCTCTTTCTCCCCGACACCTTCCCCTTTCTCTCTTTCTCCCTCTTATCCTTCTGTATGTTCTTAGCCTCTCTTCCTCTCATCCTCCCTGTCTCTCTCTGTCTCTCAAGTAAAAAGCTAATAGGTCAGTGCTAATAGGCTAGGACTAATAGGCAGCTATTACTAAGTTAAGACATATAGGCTAGTGTTAACAGGTTGGTACTACCAGGCTCATACTATTAGACTAGTGCTAACTTGCTATCACTAATAAGCTAGAGAGAGCCTAGTGAGGTTTCAGATGCAGGCATGGTTACAACAGTATCATGACAGTCTTATGCATACAGTACATCTTCAAACAACGCGTTACCGCTACTGCTAACAGGCTAAAACTAATAGCCTAGTACTACGCTAGTACCATTACCGTTAGGGTAGTTCTGTTTGGCTAGTATTAATAGACTAGCACTAGTCTGTGCTAATGTACTGATTATAATTGCCAAGTAGGCTAGTAGGAAAATACTAATTATGCAATTAGTACTAAATACCCACATATGTCACCAGGAGTGGTGCTAAGGGGGGGTCAGGGGGCCCAGAGCTTCACAGAGGCCCACAGAGGACTATGATATTGTTGGGGCTGGGGCCTAAAATGATTTTTTTTCAGGGGGCCCACAGTTTCTAGCGGTGGCCCTGTATGTCACGCCTAAATATTTATACAGTTTAGCACTTAGATGTTGACACATCCATAAATTTGTTGGAGCAGAGAGGATTCTTTTTTCAGTGTCTCTGCATAGCTAGGAGGGCTCTCTCTGTCTGTCTGTCTGTCTGTCTGTCTGTCTGTGTCTGTCTGTCTGTCTGTCTGTCTCACTCTTTCGCTCTGTCAATTCAATTCAACTCAACAATGCGTATTAGCATGACAAATAAGACATTCATATTGCCAAAGCAGTAACACAATTATTGGGGACACTCTCACACTCGCATGCTTGCTCTCTCTCTCTCTCTCTGTCTCTCTCTCTCTCTGGCTCTCTTTCTCTTGCTCTCTCTCTTTTCTTTCTCTCTTCTCTCTCTCTCTGCTTCTCTCTCTTGCTTTCTGTCTTGCTCTCTCTCTCTCTCTCTGCCTGCTTCTCTGTTATGTATGTATATTATAATCACAACAGCACAAAACTAGAATTGTAATTACTACTTTTATGTTTTTTGGTAACTATATTCTTCATTTTCAGTTATTTCCAGTTCAGGTATATTGTGTTGACTTATTGTGTTCCACTCTTTGTTTTTCCTATTTTACACCTTCTGCTTATGTTTATGTAAAACACTTTGAAGTGCCCCTCAGTGTGCAATGGACGATATAAATAAACTGCCTCTGCCTTACTCCCCAGTCCGCGAGCACATCACACTCCTCATTCACACCAGGCTTCTGTGTGTGTGTGTGTGTGTGTGTGTGTGTGTGTTTGTGTGTGTGAGGATAGTGTGTATGTTTTATTGTGAGTGTGTGTGTCTGCATGTGTGTGTGTCCTCCCCACTCTCCTCTGTGTATAGGGCTGAGATATGTTTATACTTAATAGAATGGTGGCACTTATCTTCCTGCTGTCTAAATGGAAAAGGAGAATTATTCTCAGATGGGGAGATGAATACACAGTTGTGGACCCCTGAGAGAGATAGCAAGACTGTGTGTGTGTGTGAGAGAGAGAGAACGAGCGATAGGGAGAGAGAGTGTGTGTGTGACAGAGAGAGAGAGAAAGAAAGAGAGACAAAGAATGAGTGTGTGCGTGCGTATGAGAGAGAGACAGAGAAGCTGAGAGAGAGTGTGTGTGTGTTTGTGAGAGAAAGAGAGAGAGAGTGTGTGTGTGTGTGTGTGTGTGTGTCTATAAGAGAGAGGTGGAGAGAGAGAGAGATAGAGAGAGAGAGAGAGAGAGAGAAAGAAATAGTCTTCCTATAGATAAAACAGTTTATTGTCATTGAGCAGAGCTGTGCCTCTCTCCATTAAAGAGCTCCATCTCTATATGTATCACAGCCAGTGATGAGTATGTGTGTGTGTGTGTGTGTATGTGTTTGAGAGAGAGAAAGAGAACGAGTGTGTGTGTGTGTGTGAGAGAGAGAGAGAGAGAGAGAG
>CM050220.1:8455000-8462500 GCA_027475355.1 Coilia nasus | reverse complement strand
TGAAAGCATTAAAGTGTAAAGTACAAAAGGTACAAAAGGTAGAAAGTGTCAAGTACAAAAGAAGAGCGAAGAGAACGCTAATGCTAACACTAACGCTGCGCTATGTTATCTACACCATCATTTGAAAACTGGACTGAATTTGGACTTAATAATAAAATAACTTTGGACACCTTTTCACTAATAATGTTAATAATGACTTTAATCCTGTTTCTTGTCATCCTTCCTCCCTTTGTTCACTCCCTTTGTTTTTTTTCTTCTTTTCCCCCCAACACTCTTCCTTTCTTCATTTCTTCTACGCCCTCAAATTTGTCCCGTCTGTGTCCCCTCTGCAGGTCCTGAGTTGGGGGGGCCACAGGGCTCTGTGCTGGTCATGGTGCTGGCTGCCGTGGGGGGTTTCTCTCTGCTCGTCATCCTCACCCTCTTCCTGCTCATCACTGGACGGTAAATGAGTGGGGGATGAATGGGGTGTTGTGTGTGTTAGCAAGTGAGACCCAGTGGTGCTCAGTTACAGTTTTTCTCAATTGCTAAAACACAAACACCTACTGGTTGAACAACTTTCCCAATCGCTTGAATTATTTCTCAGAACTCTTCACCCTTTTGTCAATACCTTGAACAATTTTCACATAGTAGAACACAATTTGCAAAACTCATGGATGCGTCTTTGCAAAACTCTAAGCACAATGTCATTGTTAAAACACATGTTGCATTCTTAGATACATGCAATGCAAAATGGTGAACATACATCTCACCTTTTCATCACAAATAAAGCACAAATGCCATACACTAAGCACGATGGGTCAAAATTGACTTTACTTCATGTCAAATGAGCTGACACCACCAATTCAAGCCAATTGGAAGAGCAACCAGGTTTTTGAGGGTTGCAGCTTGCAAGTGGATGCCAATCAGACCCAAGGAGGACAGAGAGTCCAAATGTGAGGGGGGTGGTAAAGAAGAGGAAGAGGAGGTAAAGGAAAGGGAAGAGTGGTAATTTCTAACCAAATTAGAGCCAGCATTATAGATCATGTTCTTGTCCACGGGTTGATGACAAAGGAGTCAGAATTGAATCTGTAATTTTTTGGAGGCCATGGAATATCCCTGTGGTGAGGAACAGTGTCAAGGATGGATATGACACACTAGGGGGTTCTTTCCCCGTTGCCTGGCAAGGGATATCATTGCTTGTGATGTGGATGAGGTGCTGCAGCCTTACCCAGCCCAAATGAAGCCCAGTGATCTCTTGTTTGCAGCACTGTATACAGCACATGTAGTTTTCATTTGTGCTGTATCGCTATAATTTACAGTTTTTCTCAATTGTTTACACACATTTTCTGAGAGCATGCCTCATACTCTCAGAACTCTATACACAAAATACAACAACACACACACAATAGGCAAAGTCCTTCAATAACAATGTTATTTATTCTCAAAATGCTATTTTGGTGTCAAATGACACACACAAACCATCATATGAATAGATATTTATAAGAACCAAAAGAACCTCTCATTTGTTTTGGTCTGGCCACAGCATCACATCCAATCTTTTCTGGCAAGTAGTGGGTGAAATTGTGTCTAGCATGGCAAATCCATCCATGAAAAGCATATCTCCACATGCATCTTCCATAGCTCTGATTGCTAATTGTAAAACTGTGAGACAGGTGTTTGCCCATATGATTCATGATGTGAGTCAGTGTACATAGGAGGGCAATTGACTTTAGAATTTTGAATGAATTTTGAGTGTGTTCCTTGTGAAAGAGATTTTCTTCATGAAAATTGCGCCAAATGCAGAGAATTGTAAGTAGTGTTTTGAAAGAAATTGTGTTTTAGAACTGCAATTTGAGTGTAAAGCAGTAATTGCGCTTGTAGTTCAGCAGAATTGGATCAGGGGGTTAGTGCATGAGTTCCATGCTGTGGTCATTGTGTCCCAAGCACAATGATTTGTGTGTAAACAACTGAGAAAAACTGTAACATGTAATTCTTCCACTTTATGTATTTTAGTCTATGTACCTTACATATACATCAGTAGTTTTGCTTTTTTCTGTTGAAAATGCACGTTTAGTGCCATCAAAAATGGCATGTATACATCTGAGAGTTGTGCTTTCCATTTTTTTGTGTATTGTTTACTAACTGCTTCATTTGTGATTTCATTTGACTGTTTTGTTTCTGATTTGAGAATGGAGTTTGGTTTTGAGCACACATAAAACAGTTTTGAGGCAATAGTTTGCTTTTGCAACAAGAATCCGAAGTTTTGGGAAATGGTTTTGGACAACTGGAGTTTGTGTTTACAGTTTGGAGAAAATCGTGCATGGTTTCGGAAATTGTGTTTTAGCATTTGAGAAAAACTGTAACTTAGTAGTTCCCCTCGTAAAAAGTAGTACCGCCCAATTGAGGAGGGCTAATTCACACTCTGGGGCTACGTCCTGTCGGATGATACACTGGAGGGTGGGGGGGGGGGGGGGTTCTGCGCTTTTCTGGAGAAAGATAACAGTGTAGGCAGGTGTGTGTTTTTGTGTGAATTGGAGTATATGGAATGGGATGACATGGGTGAGAATGTGGTATTAGTCTGGAATAGGCTTGTTTGGCTTTAAAGGGTTTGCATGTGTGTGCAGAGTAGAGAGAGAGAAAGAGAGGGAGAGAGTAGAGAGAGACAAAGAGAGAGAGAGAGAGAGAGAGACAAAGAGAGGAAGAGAGAGAGAGAGAGAGACAAAGAGAGGGAGAGGGAGAGAGAGAGAGAGACAAAGAGAGGAAGAGAGAGAGAGAGAGAGAGAGAGAGAGAGAGAGAGAGAGACAAAGAGAGGAAGAGAGAGAGAGTGTTTTAGTTATTCTAAGCTTCATTGCTTCCTTTCAGGTGCCAGTGGTGGATAAACACCAAGATGAAGTCCAAGGAACAGAGGAGATCACATTACCAGAATGGACATGGTACACACACACACACACACACACACACACACACACACACACACACACACACACACACACACACACTCACACTGACACATGCACACACACATGCACACACAGACAGTAGATGACATGAGGGCTGTGTGTGTGCAGCACGTGCGTGTGTGTGTGTGTGTGTGTGTGTGTGTGTGTGTGTGTGTGTGTGTGTGTGTGTGTGTGTGTGTGTCTGTATGTGTGTGTGCCACCATCTATCATCTAGACAGTGACTTTTCAAGTGGATTGACTCCAATGATGGGCGAAGTTCTAATTGCATATTAAAAGCACTGAGGTGTTGATCTGATTAAACTGTATTTGAAAGTAGGGCTATAAAATCATTGATCCAACGCCACATTAATACAAAATCCATAATCCTCATTGTCCATGAGCATATTAAAATCTCACTTTACAAGAGCCAGCGTGGAAATGGAAATGAGTCTCTTGACAAAGTTCGAAAACATTTAGACAAACACAAACATGCACACACACATGCACACAATCACAGACATGGGGAAACTGTGTGAATACACATGCACACCCTTAGAACCCACACATAGACAAAAACACACACATGGACACACACACACTCACACACACAGCTACACACACAAACACACAAACACAGACACACATGGGGAAACTGTGTGAATACACATGTACACCCATAGAACCCACGCATGGACAAAAACACACACATGGACACACTCACACACACACCTACACACACAAACACAGACACACACACATGCACACACACAGACACAGAGAAACATACACATGCGAACACATACAACCGACACATGGACACACACACACACACACATTTAGACCCGGAAACACAAACACAGACATACGGACACGGACGTATATGGACTCGGAAACACACATGGCCACACGGACACACACTCCATTGCTCTGCTTCCTCATTGGTTCTGTTTGCGGGGAGAACACACAGGGACACACACATGCAGACGGGAAAGACGTGTGTGGACCCGGAAAAACACACATGGACACACACATACACACACACACAGACACGGGCACACACATACACACACACACACAAACACACACACATACAAACACACACTCAGTCCATTGCTCTGCTTCTTCAGTGGTGCCGTTTGCGCGGGGAAAGACATATGTGGACCCGGACACCTATGAAGACCCCACCCAGGCCGTGCACGACTTCACCATGGAGATCGACCCGGCCAGGATACGCATAGAGAGAGTCATTGGAGCAGGTATGTTACACACACATACAAACACACACACACACACACACACACACACACACACACACACACACACTGGACTCGAGGTCAATATGGAGATTGAGATGATCCACACACACTTAGGAGGGTAATAAAATGACAGCTACACTGGGTTACACATCCT
The DNA here is from genome assembly GCA_027475355.1 of Coilia nasus. NCBI lineage: Eukaryota > Metazoa > Chordata > Actinopteri > Clupeiformes > Engraulidae > Coilia > Coilia nasus. Next base: position 8,458,171 of record CM050220.1, on the reverse strand, counting down.
GGGCCATCCTCATACTGCCATCTAGTGGACCATGAGAGGAACCACAGCATCTTATGCACAGTAATTCATGTATGTGTGTGTGCTTTTGGGTATGTGTGTGTGTGTATGTATGCGTGTGTGTGTGTATGTATTTGCACATATGCCTGTGTGTGTGTGTGTGTGTGGGTATGTATGTATTTATGTGTGTGTATCCCCGTAGGAGAGTTTGGGGAGGTGTGTAGCGGGCGCCTGTGCTCCCCGGGCAAACAGGAAGTGGGTGTGGCCATAAAGACGCTGAAGGGCGGCTACACGGAGGGGCAGAGGCGGGACTTCCTGCGGGAGGCCGGCATCATGGGCCAGTTCCATCATCCCAACATCATACGCCTGGAAGGGGTGGTCACCAAGAGTACGGCCACACACACACACACACACACACACACACACTCACACACACACACACACACATTATGGGCCAGTTCCACCACTCCAACATCATACGCCTGGAAGGGGTGGTCACCAAGAGTACGGCCACACACACACACACACACACATTAGGGGCCAGTTCCACCACCCCAACATCACACGCCTAGAGGGCGTGGTCACCAAGAGTACGGCCACACACACACACACACACACACACACACACACACACACACACACACACACACACACACACACATTATGGGCCAGTTCCACCACCCCAACATTATACGCAAGAAGGGGTGGTCACCAAGAGTACGGCCACACACACACACGGCCACACACACACACAGCCACACACACATACACGGCCACACACACACACACACACATTATGGGCCAGTTCCACAACCCCAACATCATACGCCTAGAGGGCGTGGTCACCAAGAGTACGGCCACACACACACGGCCACACACACACACACACACACACAGCTTTTTTCACACCTCTGTATTTCTATACACACGCATACTCACACAGACACACACACACACACACACTAGATCACTAATATTTCACTATATATTTTTCTCTACACTTCTATATCTTTATATGTACATATTAATGCAAACATACATACAGTCTACAGTATTTATATGTCTGTATGTTTATTTTTCTGTACCTTTATATTTACATGTTAAAATGTGTGTGTAGGTTCATTTTTATATATATAAAACTCCATATGTACCTGTCACATCTGTAATAAATAAGCTATAGGTTATTCATGCCTCTGTGTGTTTCTGTCACATCAGTAATAAATAAGCTATAGGTTAATCATGCCTCTGTGCGTTTGCCTGTGTGTCCTGTGTCTATCTGCAGGTCGCCCTGTCATGATCATTGTGGAGTTTATGCAGAATGGATCCTTGGACTCCTTCCTCAGGGTAAGACACACACACACACACACACACACACACACACACAGTCTGTAGGTCGCCCTGTCATGATCATTGTGGAGTTTATGCAGAATGGATCTCTGGACTCCTTCCTCAGGGTAGGACACACACACACACACACACACACACACACACACACACACACACACACACACACAGTCTGTAGGTCGCCTGATCATTGTGGAGTTTATGCAGGATGGATCCCTGGACTCCTTCCTCAATGTAAGGGTAGCATAAACAACACTGATACCCCAACCGCTGATATCCACCGCCACACACACACACACACACACACACACACACACACACACACATCATCATCACCACCACACACACAACCTGCCTCGCCCCTGCCTTAGATCCCCTCTCTGATTCCAACCCAACACACACACACACACACATATGTGTGTACAGCGGTGCCTCGTTTTTCGCGGGAGTTACGTTCTAAAAATAACCCGCGATAGGCGAAATCCGCGAAGTAGTCAGATTTATTTTTTACAATTATTATAGATGTTTTAGGGCTGTAAAACCCCTCACTACACTTATACACTTTTCTTGCAAAGTGACACACTTGCAAACATACAGCACTTCAGAGTCACACAGCTAGCGGTGGAAGATTTATGTAAATTTTACAAGCTGAGCGCATTCTGTACTGTACAGGAGATTGCATGCACTAAAAAAATCTGCGAAACAGCAAGGCTGCGAAAGGTAAACCGCGATATAGCATTACATTACATTACGCTCTTATCCAGAGCGACTTCAAATATTTACAGGGTTTCAGTAACAGTCCCTGGAGGAGTGTGGGGTTAGATGTCTTGCTCAAGGGCATCTCAAATATGGGTAGGGAGGGATTCGAACCGGCAACCTTTCGATTGCAAGACCAACTCCTTAACCACTAGGCCACAGCTGCCACACAAGACCACTATACATCTACATTCACTTGAATGTCCAGTTCTCTGATATGCAGTCTGTACCCCAGGGGCAAGAGGGCCGCCTGACGCTGGTGCAGCTGGTGGGCATGTTGCGGGGCATTGCGTCGGGCATGGCCTACCTGTCAGACATGGGCTACGTGCACCGCGACCTGGCCGCCCGCAACATCCTGGTGGACGAGGCGCTGGTGTGTAAAGTGTCCGACTTCGGCCTGTCACGCGTGCTCGAGGACGACCCCGAGGCCTCATACACTTCTGTGGTGGGTACACACACACAGCTGGACCCTATGGGACAGAACATGCACACACACACATACACACACACTCATCAACATTCACACACACACATACACACTCATGCACATGCATACAAAAAACACACACATACACACACACTCATCAACATTCACACACACACACACACTCATGCACATGCATACAAACACACACACACACTCATCACTTTTCAACATGCACACACACACACAAACACACACACTCATCAACATGCATATACACACACTTACACACACACACACTTGCAGACATGCATACCACTGTGCTTTTCCTGTACATTTGTGTCTGATATAATGTGTGTGTTTTGCCTGATGTGGTGCGTTTGTGTGTGTATGTGTCATGTGTCTAATAAGATGTGTGTGTTTTCCTGATGTGATGTGTGTGTGTGTGTGTGTGTGTGTCTGTGTGTGTGTAGGGAGAGAAAATCCCGATCCGCTGGACTGCCCCCGAGGCCATCGCCTACAGGAAGTTCTCCTCGGCCAGCGACGCCTGGAGCTACGGCATCGTCATGTGGGAAGTGATGTCATACGGGGAACGCCCCTACTGGGAGATGTCCAATCAGGACGTAAGGGAAACACTGCTTCCTGTGCAA
>CM050220.1:8432500-8450000 GCA_027475355.1 Coilia nasus | reverse complement strand
AGTGTGTCAGATAGTTTCCAGTGTGATGTATGCTAGTCGTCCTACTGTAGGTCATGTTTACTAATTAGCCAGTTAATGTTAGCTACCTGTTGGCTCGGAGGATTAGCTAATTAACATTAGCAAAACAGCTAGCGTCAAGTCGAGCTATTGATTCAGGAAACGGCTAACAGCGCTACCATAACAACCAGCAGACCATGACGCCAGTTTTGTGCTGTGGACAGCTCAAATCTGATCAAAGTATATCGCAGCTAGCATATTCTCAATTGAAAGGTATGACCACGACTTGGCAGTAGCAACAGGTTGCCATAGGTTGGCTAGGTGAGATGGATGGCTGAGAGTCAAGACTGATGCTCAGCGGTCTGTAGTTGAAGAAACCACTTACGCGTACAGTGATAATGATTTAAAATAGTGCAAATAATTGAACACACGATGGTTGTGCTACCATTAAAACCTCTATACAAGTCTCGTTGAGTCAATGTTGAGGTTGTCTGCTGTTATGCTAGCGTTTTGTACATTGCGTCTAATTGCCTTTAATGCACTTAAATCGGATTTAAAGCAAAAGGTGGTACCTTGAGTGTATGTGTGTGTCTGTCTGTCTTTGCCACATGCTGTGCACGGGGCTGGAAGGACAGACTCGTGTGTGTTTGTTCTCAAGGGAGGCCGCGCGACTGGACGCCATAAATGGGGCTGTTTGACAAGCTCGCGGGATGGCTGGGTCTGAAGAAGAAGGAGGTGAACGTCATCTGTTTGGGGCTGGACAACAGCGGCAAGACCACCATCATCAACCAACTCAAGCCGTCCAACGTAAGCATCTCCGACCCCGTGCCCACTCTAGAGGTGTCAGCCCCAGCTTCGGCAAGTAAAAACCCTGCCATATCTTCTCTCTGTCTGTGCCCTTACCACAGATGAGTTCACAAATTAGGTGATCAATCTGTCTGATGATTTGTGTGCTCATTAGCATCCTGATTCATAAAATGGTTGGATCAGATATCTGTCAAGGTTTTTACTTTCTGAAGCTGGGACTGAACCCTCAGATCAACTCCTATACAGGCCTGCCCAGAGAGATGCCTGGGTCCCTGAAAACATCCAATTATTGGGCCCGCTTACCCCCCAATGGTTTTCAATTGACTGGGCGCCACCCTGGCAGTTGGGCCTTGGTGGAAAGTGTTCATGTTTATCACCCCTTATGAGCGGCCCTGCCTGATTGACAAGTGGCTACACCTATGACATGAATGTGTTGTACTGGTTGATTCTGCGCAGGCTCAGGCACAAGACATAGTCCCCACCATTGGCTTCAGCATTGAGAAGTTCAAGACCTCAAGGTAAGCCTTCAGTATGCGTCACTGCCATAGAGTTTGGAGTTTATAACATAAAGGGGTTTTCTGTCCTCGGAGTGCGTATGAGGGACTGGAGGGTCTTCTGAGTGTATCTGTGTTTTATGGCGTTTACAGTGTGATGAGTGTGTTGTAGTCTGCACAGTGCATTGATGATCTTAATATAGTGTGGTGTGTGTGTGTGTGTGTTGACGTCTGTGTAGTGTGTGTATGCATGTGTTGCAATACTGTGCGATGAGTGTGTTTTGATCTTTATACGGTGTGTTGTGTTTGTGTACATGTCATTTCCTCTCTAATCTGTGTGTCGTTTCTCCCCTAAGTCTGTCTTTCACGGTGTTCGACATGTCTGGCCAGGGCAGATACAGGAACCTGTGGGAGCATTACTACAAGTAAGACTGCTGTGCTACATCGGGACAGTGACACTGCCCTTTATATTGACACTTCACTCATTGTCATTTAACTGCTGTATATGTGTGTGTGTGTGTGTGTGTGTACATGGGCGCATGTGTGCAATCTGGATGTTACCCCAATGCTGCTAGTGTCCATGCTCTCCCTGGGCTTGCCGCACTACCTCCTCCTGCGCAATAGCCACAATGCAATCCATGCCCCCTTCACCACATATTTGTATTATTTATTATGACCCTCTGGAACGTGGTGCTGCTTTCTGATTGGTTGCTAGGCATGCAGTGAAATCGTATATCATGCACGCCTTGAAAGTAGTTCTGGCAAAAAAGTTTAAAACTTCAGCACTGTTCCATATCAATACCCAGTAGAATGTACGTACCTACTGTAACCGTCTCTATCAAACTTCACAATTAATGGCAATGTCGAGTTCAATTTCCATGAACTTAAAAAAAATAGTAAACAGAAAATAACAACTAAATCAACGTTTTGGAATAAGTATTGCATGTGTCGCGTTGCTCAATCCAAGCTAGCTAACACCTGATGAGCAGAAGCAATCACCTTACCAAATGAAAGGTAACCTTGACAACCAATTTGGCTAGTGACTGAGGGCTGCGTAGCGCTCTACTTAACGTTACAAATATTAGGCTACATTGTAGGCCACATTGTAGCGAAACTGCGTCTAAGTTAACCCTCTAAGTTAATTGAGAATTATTTTAAATACATTCTACATAATTGAGTGGCATTAACCGGGTCATAAGCGGGTAACATCCTCCGAGGCGTGCATTATACAGTTTTAAGTCAACTTGGCGGAGCAAAGTTCTTAGGCTCCACCTCGTTGACTTAAAACTGTATAATGCACGCCTCGGAGGATGTTACCCCTTACTTATTCCCTTGTTTTCTTGTGCTTTTTTTTACCTTTGTACTTTTATCTTGCACCTTAGTGTATGTGCTGCTTAATTTCGTTCTACAGGCAGTTGTTCAATGACAATAAAAGTCTTGAAGTCTTGGAAGTCCTCATGACATTATATTTAGCAGGCACATTTATCCAAAGCAAACTACAGTTGAGGAAAAAAACAGTCAAGCTACAGCAAACATAGGAGGTGAAAGAATAAGTACAAGGAGAACTGGTAGAGGAGTGCAGTTTACATGGTTAGTAAGTTAGAGATATAAGGATAAGAGGTGCTCTTCTCCTTTCCACCTGCTCCCACAGTTGCTATCCTAATGTCACGTCATTGCTATAAACATCACTACAAGTAACCCATGGTTGTATCATTCCCATAAGTACTACTAAAACTTCAGACATGGTTGCATCATTACTACAAACAGTACTATAAGTAAGATGTGTAGTCCTACTATTGTTATAAACAAGACTTCAAGAATTACATGTGTGATCATATCACTGATATAAACATTACTACAAGTAGGACACACGGTCATGTCATTTTTATAAACATTGCTACTATTCAGACATGCATGTTTATATCTGCAAACATTACTCCAGTAGTGTTCTGTGTGCATTACTGAAAGACTGATTGCTGATTGTATTGTTTTATGTCTTATCTCATTATGTCTTTGTGTATATGTGTCTGTCTGTTGTATCTTTGTGTGTGTGTGTGTCTGTGTGTGATGTATAGGGAGGGTCAGGCCATCATATTTGTGATTGACAGCTCAGATAAGCTGAGGATGGTGGTGGCCAAGGAGGAGCTGGACACTCTGCTCAGCCACCCAGGTGACCATTACCCTTTAGGAGCTATGACATCATGCCTTTCAGTCTCTCCATTGGTCAGAATAAATATGCCATCGTGCCTTTCAGTCTCTCCATTGGTCAGAATAAATATGACATCATGCCTTTCAGTCTCTCCATTGGTCAGAATAAATATGACATCATGTCTTTCAGTCTCCCCATTGGTCAGAATAAATATGACATCATACCTTTCAGTGTCTCCTTTGGTCAGCTATGACATCATGTTGTTCACATAGTCCACTGGTCAGAGAAAAAATATGACATCATGTTGTTTACATACTCCACTGGTAAAATATAACAGATATGACATTATGTTGTTTACATACTCCATTGGTGTAATTGCTAACTAAAATATCATGGTATTCAAACGCTCCACTGGTCAAATGAAATCCCTCCATGTATATGTTATTCAGAAATGTGTTTTTATTTTTTAACTAACGTGAGACTGATGTTTTGCCTCTCACACACATGCTTACACACACACACACACACACACACACACACAGATATCAAGCACCGGCGCATCCCCATCCTGTTCTTCGCTAACAAGATGGACCTGAAGGAGGCGCTGTCTTCAGTCAAGGTGTCCCAGCTGCTCTGCCTGGAAAACATCAAGGACAAGCCCTGGCACATCTGGTATACACACACACACACACACACACACACACTATGTGCCCCGACACATTTGGTATATACACACTACAAGCCCTGGCACATCTGGTACACAAACACACACACAAACACACACACACACACACCTGACACATTTGGTACACACACACACACTACAAGCCCTGACACATTTGGTACACACACACACTACAAACCCCTACACATTTGGTGCACGCACACTACAAGTCCTGACACATTTGGTACACACACACACACTTTTTACCTTTCCCTCACAAAGAAGTATATACAAGCACATACACACACATCTAAGCACACACAGTCATGTTGACGTCTCTGTTTTGCCCTGCAGTGTGTATGACATGTCTCTCTGCTTGTCCTGTGCTGTCACTCATCAGTCAGTGTGACGTAACTCTTTGTGTGTCCTGCAGTGTGACGTAGCTCTTTGTGTGTCCTGCAGTGTGTGATGTGACTGTCTCTGGTTGTCCTGTTGTGTGACGTGACACTCTTGTTTGTCCTGCAGTGTGACTTGCCACTCTGGCTGTCTTGCAGTGTGACGTGTAACTCTCTGTCCTGTTGTGTGACATGACTCTCTCTGGTTGTCCTGCCATGTGACGTAACTCTCTCTGGTTGTCCTGTTGTGTGGCACGACTGTCTGTCCTGCAGTATAATGTACAAAGATACAAGGATATGTATTTGTCACATGCATAGACATACTGGGTAGTAGGACATGCAGTGAAACTGCTGATTGTTAATCTAAACTGTGCATGGGGAGGGGGGAGTAAAGTGCCTAGAATGATGTGACTCTTGTTTGTCCTGCAGTGTGACGTGACTCTGGTTGTCCTGCAGTGTGACGTGACTCTCTGTCTGTTTGTGTGTGTCTCAGTGCCAGCAACGCCGTTAAGGGGGAGGGCCTGCCGGAGGGGGTGGACTGGCTGCAAGGTAGGCACATGACACCTCCGTCACCACACCCACTACTTCTCACATCACTCATCAAACACACATATGCCCCTGTTACACACTCCTTTAGTCCGTCACACACTCCTGTCATCACTCTCACCCATGGCTGTGTGTATGTCACTGCTTGATTGGCTGTGTGTGATGGATCACGTTTAAATGACTATGTGATTGGTCACGTTTAAATGACTGTGGGGGATTGGTCACATTTAAATGACTGTGATTGGTTGCAATGTGAGTGGCCATGTCTTAATGACTGTGTGTGATTGGCCATGTCTAAATGACTCTGTGTGGTTGACTTTGTGTGATTGGCTAAATGGCCATGTCTAAGACCCCGTCCACACGACAACGCTCCTGGATTTTTTTCTTTGCGGGTTAAAAGAAAAGTTGCGTCCACACGACAACGGAGCAGTAAATATTTACGTACAGACGGGAACGTTTTCATTGCGTTGTCATTGCGGAAGGACTGCTGTCCCAGCTTGAGGGGCATGACCAGAAGCACAATGATTCACTTTAAACATGTAATGTATGTTGATTTTAGCAATGTGTGTTCTCGTTTAGATTGGTCAAATGCAGCGACAGTTTTCCTATTTAATAAGCATGAGATACGAAAGGTGTTTGTTGGGCTGAACTAGCGATGTATACAAAAAACATCCTGTAGTTCAATGTCAGAAGGTAGAAACAGTTGCATTACACCCAGCCTACACTGCAGATGACTTATACTCCGAAGTATCCCACAACAACCTGTTTGTAAAAAGTTTGACGCTGTTGTGAGATGTCACGTCGTTACATTGACACACTTAAGTGATATGGAGCAGAAAATGAAAAAAAATAGAAGGAGCTACAAATAAACTTGAGACAACTGTGCCATTATTCGCTTAAAACATGTCAAATGTTGATTTTTAGCAATGCGTGTTGTTAGAGATGTTGCCATGCTTCTCCCCCACTCCCACTCATGACGTCCTTCTGCTCTCTCCTGCATGACCTCACCTTTAGAGCAAATAGCTCTGTAAGTACCTGAGCGCTCATCTGCTCAACACCATGGTGATCACATGGTGATTATAGTTATCCTGAGCCCCCATTTGCACCTCACACATCACTATGTTTGCCTGAGCTCTCATCTGCTCAACACCATGGTGATCACATGGTCATCACAGTTACCCTGAGACCCCATTTGCACCACACTCACTACGGTTACTATGGTTACCTGGGCTCTCATCTGCACCACACACATCACTATGGTTACCATCTGCTCAACACCATGGTGATCACATGGTGATTATAGTTACTCTGAGACCCCATTTGCACCACATGCGTTACTATGGTTACCTTATCTCTCATCTCCACCACGCACATTACCATGGTTACCTGAGCTTTCACCTGCACCACACATTACCATGGTGACCCTGGAGTTTCACATACACCACACACATCACCATAGTTACCTAAGCTTTCACCTGCACCACACATTACCATGGTTACCCTGGAGTTTCACATACACCACACACATCACCATAGTTACCTAAGCTTTTACCTGCACCACACATTACCATGGTTACCCTGGAGTTTCACATACACCACACACATAACCATAGTTACCTAAGCTTTTACCTCCACTACACGTTACCATGGCTACCTTATCTCTCACCTGCACCAGACATATAACTGTGGTTACCTGAATTTCTCATTACACCACACACACACCACAGTGGTTACCCTGAGGTCCACTTCACCATGTTTGAACAGACTTCTAGTAGGACACTAGTTTGCCAGACCCTTGTGTTTTCAGACAGAACCTTGCGTTGTGTGTGTGTTTTTGTATGTAGATGTATGTTTGTGCTTGCCTACATTCACACACTCTTCTCTTAGCCGTGGATGGAGTCTCCCCTCCCCCCCTAGACTGTGTGATGTGTTTCTATAATGTCTGTTTAATGTGTGTGTGAGACATTCTGTCTGAGGAGTCTACTCTCTCTCCTCCCCAGATCAAATCAGAACGATGAGAACGTGAAACAGTAGACACATGGAACTCAACGTCACCGTGGCAACTACAGTTCTAATTTCCACATCGCTAGGAGACCTCCTGCTCCAGACATCTGTGATCATGTCACCTGCCTGACCTCCGACCCCAGGGTTGGGGAGCAGGAGCCTCTATCAGTGACCACAGCACAAGCACACACACAGTCTCAGACGCACACATGCACCCACTCACTTTCCCACACACACACCATCACAAACACACACATACACACACTCTGACCTCAAGGTTTGGCAGCAGTAGCCTTCTGTTATGACCTCCGCAGCTACCAAGATGACCACCCTCTAAACACACACAGACACACACAGTGTAGGATTTTTTAGCCAAGTCATGGCCCCAGCTTTGACACATTCCCAGTTAGTTTGTCAGTAATGAGCTAGCACTCCCATTGCAGCATGGCCGTGTCTCGATCCATCTCACTAGTGCTTTTAGTGGCAGGACTGCTGCAGTCCCACATACAGCCTGTGGGTGGCGCCACAGTCTCACACACTAGCTTCGCAGCACATTAACTGTCAGCAGGTACACATGGACCATTTTGTCCTATACTACACATGGAGATAGTAAGCATAGCTACTAGACTTTTTTATTTATTTTGTACATTTTATTTATTCTTACTTTGTCTTCATGTATTGTGCGTAGGTTTGTATGTGACAAGAACTCCTTTTCAACACACTGACGCTGCTGCTGTATGTTATCACACACGGACGCTGGTGTACGCTTGCACACTGATCTGAAATGCATTTTAGTGTTTTTTCTGCATTCCTTCAGACCAATGACTGCTCCAAATAAAGAGTAATAAATAAACAATGGCTGTTTTACTTTTTAGTTTCAGTACAATTGGATGAGGGGGTAAATTCAGCTTCTGCTCACACACAGACCAGGACTTGCACGTGTGTGTGTGTGTGTGTGTGTACCCCAATAATATGAAGAGTTTGGTTCCAAAACGCCTTAAATCCATTTTGAACAATTTGAGTAAAAATGTGTTTTCTTTTGCAAGACAGTGGTAGGCTGAAAACCTCTGTATTTTGTTTCAAACTGTCAAATACCATACTAAGGTTAAAATAACACAAACAAATCAAATCCAGATTTTAATATTTAAAGATTTATTTAAAAAAACAATTGGGGTTTTTTGCAAAACGCAATAAATCCATGCCATGTTTTTTTTTTTCAAAATGGCTTATGTATCCTTTGGCATCAATAGAACACTTTTTTTGACTGAAAGTGTGCAAAATGCAATAATAAATAACAGTAAATTGTACATATGAATACAATAGTTTGACCACTGAGCATAAAAACACAAATGTAAAAAAATAAAATAATTAAAAAGTGCAAAATTTCATTAAGGAACAAGACCATAAAAATCCCCAAAATCACATGTTACATTCATGTGCTGTAGTGTAGTGTAGTGTAGTGTAATGTAGTGTAGTGAAGTGTAGTGTAGTGTGTATTGTAGTGTAGCGTAGAGTAGTGTGTAGTATAGTGTAGTGTCGTGTAGTGTAATGTTGTGTGTAGTGTGTAGTGTATTGCAGTGTAGTGTAATGTAATATAGCGCAGTGTAATGTCATATACTGTAGTGTGTATTGTAGTGTAGTGTACTTTAGTGTAGTGCAGTGTAATGTGTAGGGTAGTGTAATGTGGTGTAGTGTAATGTAGTGTAGTGTAGTGCAATGTGTATTGAATTGCACTGTAGTGTAGTATTGTGTGTGTGTGTGTGTGTGTGTGTGTGGCCAAAGGCTCATCACTGTCACTACCATCCAAACAATAATAAATAACAGTAAATTGTACATCTGAATCCCCAAAATCACGTTACATTCATGTGCTGTAGTGTAGTGTAGTGCACTGCAGTGTAGTGTAGTGTAGTGTAATATTGTATTGTAGTGTAGTGTAGCGTAGAGTAGTGTGTAGTGTAGTGTCATGTAGTGTAATATTGTGTGTAGTGTAGTGAAATGTATTATAGTGCAGTGTAATGTCATATAGTGTAGTGTGCATTATAGTGTAGTGTACTTTAATGTAGTGTAGTGTAATGTGTATTGAATTGCACTGTGTGTGTAGTGTAATGTGGTGTAATGTAGTGTGTAATGTAGTGTAGTGTGTAGTGTAGTGCAGTGTAGTGTGGTGTAGAGTAGAGAAGTATAATGTGGTGTAGTGTAAAGTAATACAGTGCAGTGTAGTGTGCATTATAGTGTAGTGTAATTTAGTGTGTAGTGCAGTTTAGTGTAGTATAGTGTAATGTGGTATAGTGTAGTGCAGTGCAGGCTAGTGTAGTATTGAGGTTACATAATGTAGTGTAATGGATATGAAGGTCCTATGAAACAACCCCCCCCCCAGTTTCTCTGATTTAACAATGTATAGGTATATGTGTAAGTAAAGTGAACATTTTTGTTTTATTCTGTAAACTACTAACAGCATTTCTCCCAAATTCAACTGACACTGGAAAGGAATGGCTGTCATACATGTAGAGATGCTGATTTTAGAAGCTTTGCAGTGATCTCTTAATTTTTTTCCAGAGCTGTATATAATAATATAATAATGATGTTAATTGTGTCCTCAAATGCTCCCCAGTCAAAGCTGGGCCCTAAGAATAGTGCTAAACCCCTACCTAACCCCCCCCCCCCCCCCACAATTTCTCTTGTCACTGTGGTGTTCACTTTGTCCTGCACCATCTCACAAAGTCTTCCATCGGGATCCCATACACCCTACCTCCTGTCCACCCCTAACACACCCCACTGTTGCAGTGTCGTTTCAGATGCCTAGATGTTCAACTGGCTCAAATAGAGTCAAACACCCGCCAGGCTCCAGCCTTCTGCCAAAAGTGTGTGTGTGTGTTGGAGTGGAGGAGGGGAGTTTTGCCAAGTGTGTGTTTGTTTGTCAGGGATGCAAATTCACACCAGACACCAGCCAAATGCTGGTAAAATATGAAAGTGGCTCGTCATTTTGGACACAAAACAATAATTTACTATTGAGTGGCTGGTGAATTTTGTCATTTATTTGTCAGTGGCTGGTAAAGGTTCACATTTTGCAAAGTAAATTTCCACCCCTGGTGTGTGTGTGTGTGTGTGTGTGTGTGTGTGTGTGTGTGTGTTTGTCTAGCACACTTCCTCAGTGGGAGAGTCAGATGAGTTTATCAGCGTGTGTGTGCAGGTCCTGAGCCATCTGCCGCTAATGGAGTTAGGGCATCAAGTGGCCTGATGAAGGCTTGTGATTACGAATTGAGTCTTATCAGACAGGCCAAGCGTCACATGGCCTTCTGTAGAGCCCTTCGCAGACATGAAGCTAGCCAAGACGCAACACAGGCAGGCAACTGCTTGGGGCCCCCAGGCCACTAGAGGGCCTCGGAGGGCTGGAAACCTTTAAACTACACTGTCCTACAAAGCCATAAGGCAGTAATTACACATTTAGTCAAAAATGAGTTTAGACTGAAAATGGACTTTATAACACCTCTTTTGTCTTCTCTTGCTTCTTACTATTAAGAAAGTACAGAAAAGCATCACCACTATGATATCTACAACATGTTGGACTGGACATTATGTCAACTGTAAAGGCATTTTTCTGTTTCAACATTGATGTAGTTACTGCACTTTGCCTTTGGGGGGCAGTACAGGCAATGCAGTTTTCAGTAAAAGTGGTGCGTTTTTGCTTGGGGCCCCAACAGAGTGTAGAATCGCCTCTAGCTGTCCGTATTAAACCGGAACCACAGGAGGACCCGTGCAGTAATTTTCCCATCCCTCCCCACCTTGTTCAAAGTCAAAGTCAAAGTGTACTTTATTGTCAACTCACTATGTAACCGGCATTAGACAGAGGACTGAAACTGCGTTTAACCAGACAGCAAATGTGCAATTTAAACTAGAAACACACACACGCACACAAACACACAGCAACACTGTTTGTTTGTTTGTTGGTTTGTTTGTGAAGCAGGAGAAAGCAGCTCCGACACAGAGGAGTCTGTCTGCATGGCCCGCTTGTCTCTCTGAAGAAAGTTAGGTAACGCTTTATTTGAAATGAAGCTCTGGAAAAAATTAAGAGACCACTGTAAAGTGATCAGTTTCTCTGATTTAACAATAGGTATATGTGTGAGTAAAGTGAACGTTTTTGTTTGATTCTGTAAACTACTGACAACGTTTCTCCCAAATTCCAAATACAAATGGAACCACAGGAAGACCTGTGCAGTAATTTTCCCATAATGCCTCCGCACCTTGTTTGTTTGTGAAGCAGCAAGGTTAGTTTGTTTGCAGGAGAAAGCAGTTCCGGCACAGAGGAGTCTGTCTATGTGGCCCGTTTGTCTCTCAGAAGAGCCCCGCTCAAATCCTCCAAGCGGGCCAGTGTCACCCACGTGAGCATGCCGAGTCCTCACACATGAGTCTCGTGATTTGGCCCCGGGCCGGTGCGATGACATGGGCATTCAGGCGTGGCGGAGAGAAGTGACATACCACTGGAGCTGCTGAGGTCCTCTCAGAGAGTGGCTTCCTGAGAGCCAAACACACTCTCTCTGTCTCTCTGTCTCTCTCTCTCTCTCTATTTCTCTCTCTCTGCCTCTCTCTCTCTCTCTCTCTCTCTCTCTCTCTCTCTCTCTTTCTTCTCCACAGCAGCAAGATCAGTATCAAAGCTGGGGATTCACTTAGCAAAATTGTGAACCTTTCAAAGATTGAAAAGGTGCACACATCCAAAAAGTATATAATCACGGGAAAAGATTTTTTTTTAAAACAAGGCAACGTTTCGATCCTCTCACCACGACCGAGCACCGTCTCTTCTCCTCTGCAGCAGCAAGATCAGTACCAGGGCTGGGGATTCACTTGGCAAAATGTGAACCTTTTAAAGAGGAAAGAGGTGCACACGTCTAAAAAAATATATAATCACGGGTGCTAAGCAAGTGTAGCAAGTATTTCACAACAAGAGGTGGTCTGCACACTGTTTTGCTATGGAAAACGATTGTATTTAAAAAACGTTTCGATCCTACCACCAGGACCATTTGATTTATCATAGACTCCTAGAGTTTTTTTTTCTCGCTCATTTACACAAGATCCAATCAAACCCACTGCCACAACATTAAAATCACATAATGCAATGAACATTGAATTCAGAATAGAGAGGGTGCATTAATTATGCTCGTTGGATGCCAGTGTTGTGACTGGCTTAAACACAATTCATTTTCTGTTTCACTGATCCACGAAACATTCTCCAAGTAGAGTGGAGTGTCAGAGTGCTCTTTGCCAAGCTTTTTGGCACACAGCACACTTTTCTGGAGAGAAAATCCTTAACTGTAATGTCCTGCAACAAACACACTCAGGGCACCATTTATGCACTCTCTCTTTTCTGGATTGCATTTGAGGGAGCACCGTGATTTGTGCTTGCTTTGATGTGTGAGGTGCTAAAGGTTTTGCCATCACTGCAAGCACAAAAATACATCTCAAGTTTATCAACCCTTCAGCAGTATAATGACCATCACACATTGAGATGCACAGAAAATCATTCACACCAGACATCAAGTAAATATAGCTGAACTGAAAACAGAATGGGTTAATATATATCCTGAACCTTGTGAAGATCTGATTTACAGTTACCAGGAGCCAAAACAGTGATTAATCCCAAAAAAAAAAAAAAAAATAGTTTTGCACACAGCATTTTAGATTTTTCAAACATGAAGGATGTTTTCATGAAGATATTACATTTATTTTGTGCTTCACAATTTTGTGCTGCTTGTGTTTGCGTACACTGGAGGCTTAGAGGAGGATCAGGTCACATGTTATGACAAATTAATGTAGAAAATCAAGACATTTCAAAAGGTTCACATATTTTTCCTTGCCACTGTAGACGCATAGGAAGTCAGAAGTTGTGTCAAAGGTGACTAAAACAGTATTTTATTTCTCACCAGAAGGCCCTCAACCACTTACACCAGTCAATGGCCACATGGGGTTACTCCAGGGTTCAGTGTTACACAACCATAACAGGCAACTTGTCCGTGGTTGACCTCAGCGCACATTCAATGTGTGTGTGTGTGTGTGTGTGTGTGTGTGTGTGTGTGTGTGTGTGTGTGTGTGTGTGTGTGTGTGTGTGTGTGTGTGTGTACAGAGAAGACACAGATGCGCGAAGCACTGATTGATTAACAGAGTAATTAACAGCGCCCGTTTTTACATTGTTCATTTATTTACCTTGGAAATGGATGAAGCACTCCAGTGCCAGTCTTGTCCAATGCCCATGCTGTGTTGTTGTCTGTCTGTTTGGTAGAGGAAAAAAAGCGGACAACAAAACGCAGATGTTGGCTTAGTTTGGTGAGCATTTTCCGACAGTCAGCCTGAGTGAAAATCCCCCAAAGTTTTTCCTTGTTTGTTTCTTGACACGATAGTGACACGACAGATTTCGCAGGAAACTTCAGCCAAGCATTTGTGTGCGGCCAAGAAAGCCCCCATCCACTGGCGTCTTAATTGGTCGCTCTTTGGCGGGCTGTCAAGATCCCTCAAAGCCAAATTGGTCCAGCGCGGCTGTACCGGACACAGGTCGAGCTGTTAAATCTGTTTATTTCAGACACTGCAATTATGTCTCGAGGCTTTCATTAGGTGGCGGGAATTGCTTCCGTAGAGGTCATCCAGATGTATTTGGAAAGAGTTATAGTTATTCGATGTTATGAAGAATCCTCTCCTCCTGTGGGCCACGTGTCCGGCCACGGGGATGGATCATAACTTAAGCACCACGGACAGCCACCAGGTCGCGTGGGCAAGAGGAGAGGAGAGTGGGCCTCCAATGATTTATCCTCCCGCTGCCCGAGACATACGCCGACCAAATGTTCTTCTCGTGCTCAACCTAAACATGAACGAGCAGTATTCTATAAATGACTGCACGGGCTGATTTATGGTCACACAGTGATTTTATGCGCTAGGCTATTTTCAGCGGGCCACTCTCCAGGTTGGCCAACGTCCAGTGACGCGCGCTCATTTGAGCAGCGTGACATCTTTATTCATAAATCTGCGTCCCATTCAGCGGCTCTGACGTGCGCCCTAGCGGACATGCTGACGAACCTTTCGTGCTTATAAGCTACCTGGGCACGTTTCTTCTTAAGAACGCGTCCTGTCTCCAAAGCCAAACTGTTGCGCCCAGATGTCATTTAGCCAAACCTTCACTACGACAGACCTCGCGCTGTGCCCGCCAGTGTAAGTTCATAATTAACTCTCAAGGGTAGGACAGCTCTGTTTATCTTCAATTTAAAACAAAATGTTTTAAAACCTAAAGAGAATACATTTTATTTCTGTGTGATTGAAGAGTCGTCAATTGCTTTACGCACAGGGTTTGTTGGTTTCTGGCAGCAACTTTGCCTCTGTGTCTGCGAGAGTGTCATCGCAATTAGAAAAGGAATAAAAAATACATGCTGACAAATTCACAGAACTTTACTAAGGGGAGAATCAAACGGGACCACCCTCCTCTCTCTTTCCAGACAGCCACGTCCTCCGTGCCTCGCGCTTAGGACACTCTGAGGCGATATCCACATAGTCGCGTGGGTCTCGATGCCATTCACTTCACCAAGGAACCCAGGATTCCAGCGGTGAGCGGAGGATGGCCATCCACATAGAGGGACTGCTGGCGATAGTCATCTTCTACGTGCTCATCCTCTTCGTGGGAATATGGGCTGCATGGAAGAACAAGAACTCGGGAGTGGTGGAGGGCACCGACCGGAGCGAGACTATCATGGTCGGGGGGAGAGACATTGGCTTATTCGTTGGTGGATTCACCATGACAGGTAAGCCAAACACTCAGACCTCCTTTTCGTCGCTCAAAGCCGTGTAAATTTATTGTAAAGGGCTAAAAAAAATAACAATGTCATATTTTGTTAAGAAAATTTTAAATCCTTAGCTCCATAAGAAATTTATGTTTGATAGCATTTTATTTAAACATCTCACCAGTAACAACAATGTCATGCAATGTCTGTTGATTAAGTAGCCTACAGATATGTGCATATTGGTTTTAACAAAACCTAAATATTGTAAAATGCCAATGCAGATTCAGAATTAAAACCTTTATGCAAACGCTTTACGCCTTTCTTGTTGTGTTTGTATGTGTATCTTGTTTATTTATAATAAAAACGACTACACAATTAATTATTCAGTGATATGCAAATTAAGGAAATATTTCTTTATGTTTTATATTTGTGTTTTGTATTAATGTTTGGTTTTGTGGTGCTTCAGGTTTTAAAATAAAGGGAGATGAACCATTAATGTAATTGAAAAGTGTTACAGTGATGGAAACGATCGAATTTCACCTTGACGAGAATTTGCTAGATAATGGAGTGTTTCTTTTCTGTCCTTTCCAGCGACTTGGGTCGGAGGGGGCTACATCAACGGCACGGCTGAGTATGTCTATCTGCCTGAGTACGGTCTAGCTTGGGCACAAGCTCCTTTTGGATACGCGCTGAGTCTGGTGGTTGGTAAGTGTGTGTATAGCGTTTTGCATTCCACACACACACATACACACACGATGCTAAAACACACACTGTGTCACGCAGTTTGCTAAAAACTTACTTGGCTGCTGGACACGCACTGCCCCCTCTGACTTGAGTTTCCTCGCCAAGGCGGCCTGTTTTTCGCCAAACCGATGCGCTCCCGTGGTTACGTCACCATGCTTGACCCGTTCCAGCAGCTGTACGGGAAGAGGATGGGCGGGCTGCTCTTCATCCCCGCGCTCATGGGGGAGATTTTCTGGTCGGCCGCCATCTTATCTGCGCTAGGTACGACCGGACGTTTCATTGTCATCCCGCCCTTCACTTTCATAAATGACAGTCTTTCCAGCAAGGAAATGCCAAGTAAAGAAATAACTTAACCCTCTGCCCTTTTAGACACTTGTGCTTAAGACAACTGCATTACCTGAGGGTTTATTGAGCAGAGCCAAATTGTGCTTCTTTGTCACTTTGTCACTGAGTTGGAGGCCCCTGAGTGTCTTTGTGTGCATTTGTGGCATCACTAGGGGCCACCCTGAGTGTGATTGTGGACATCAACATCAACATATCAGTGGTCATCTCGGCCCTCATCGCCATCTTCTACACGCTGGTGGGAGGCCTCTACTCCGTGGCCTACACAGACGTCGTCCAGCTCTTCTGCATCTTCGTGGGCCTTGTGAGTGTGTGTGTATGTGTGTGTGTGTGTGTGTGTGTGAGAGAGAGAGAGAGAATGTTAGAGAGAGAGTGTGCATGTGTGACGTGTGTGTGTGTGTGAGAGAGAGAGTGTGTGTGTGACGTGTGTGTGTGTGTGTGTGTGTCATGGCGAAATATGTGCATGCAGTGATTGAGTATGTTTGTGAGTGTGCGTGCGTGTGTGTGTGTGTGTGTTAGTGGTGGCTGGCGGTTGACACAGAGAATGAAGCGCTATATTGTTAACCCATGGGAGCTTGGAAATTTCCGGTTTATGCACTCCTGTAGTCAAATTTGGTAAAATCAGCCCTAAATTAGTGGATTTGGGGGAAGCAAACTAACAATCAAAACTAATAAGGCTGTGACCCTGAACTGAGGCACAATATCACATGTTGGCAGTGTTATCATTGTTTTGATAATTTTATTCAAGATATTATTAATGGTTATGTCCAATGGTGTTTGTGTGGTCTTGGCCATAAACACACTTACCAAAGATTTATAATGAAAGATTTTATTAATACATTGATACAACTTATTGATTAATTAAAACATAATTGAAAATTGAAAATTGAAATTGAAATTAAAAATATCACTTAAACCAAAAGATTGAGGCATGCCAAGGTGCCAATAAGCAGTAACTGTATTACACAAGCTTTGGTTATTTATGAATGTCTCTGTTGTCGCAGCTGAATATGACTGAACATCCTTGCTGTCAGACACTTAAACTTGAATACAATTTTAAACGAATCATTGCCTCAAAGGACAGCAGTCAGGACAAAACAGATACTAAGTATGACTGGGTACGTTATTCAGTGTTGGTTCCTGAAGCAGATTTATTTTTTACATTTAGCTGATGCTCTTATCCAGAGTGAATTAGGTACAGGGACAGTACCATGGAGCAACATTGGATCACATGCCTTGTTCAAGAGCACTTTAGCTATAAATGAGGCAACAGGCAGCTGTAACCTAGTGGTTAGGGAGTTGGTCTTGCAATCGGAAGGTTGCCGGTTCGAATCCCACCTTACCCATGGTTAAGATGCCCTTGAGCAAGGCATCTAACCCCGCCCTGCTCCAGGGACTGTAACTGAAGCCCTGTAAATATCTGTATGTCTGGATAAGAGTGTCAGCTTAATTTATAAAAAAAAAAAAAAAAAAGACAAGGTGGCAGGAGAGTGGTTGTTTCTAACTGCCCCACCCACATTGTTTTTTCCTACTAGTATAGAAGTCAAACATGTGACCCCCAGACCAACTCCCTAACCACTAGGCCCCAACTGCCAGATGAGGCG
>CM050220.1:8407500-8410000 GCA_027475355.1 Coilia nasus | reverse complement strand
TGTGTGTGTCAGTGTGTGTGTGTGTACGTGTTTACATGTGTGTGTTTGTGTGTGTATGTGTATATGTGTCTGTGTGTATGTGTGTGTGCGTGTGTGTGTGTGTTTGTGTGTACGTGCATGTGTACGTGTGTGTGTGTGTGTGTGTGTGTGTGTGTTTGCCTGTGTGTGTGTATGCCATTATAAGGCTCTGTGTGTGTGTATGTGTGTGTACGTGTGTGTTTGTGTGTGTGTGTGTACGTGTGTGTGTGTGTGTGTGTGCCATTATACCACTCTGCTCCAGTGGTTAATAGTTGAGTAGCAGAAACAGATGATTTATTGACCAGCAGCAACTCTAACAAACAAGTGTGTCACGAGTAGAGTTTCAGAGAGAAATGAGACCATTACACACACACACACGCACACACACACACACACACACACAGATGTGTGTGAGTTATGAGCGTGAATGGAAGAGAGAAATGAAACTATTATTATCCAGATAGATCAAAGCCACCAGTTAAATAGCTGAGTGAACAGAAGAAGACAGGACACATGTATAAGCATACACACACACACACACACACACGTGCACACACACACACACACACACGCACACACGCACGCATGTGTGTACGCGTATGTGTATCTCTCTTTCTCTCTCTCTCTCACGCTCTCAGCCCCTGTCTCTCTCTCTCTCTTTCTGTGTGTGTGTGTGTGTGTGTGTGTATGGGTGTGTGTGTGCGTGTTGGTAGTAACCATATTTGTAGGCTTAATGGTGTGTTAAATGCCAGAGCTGTATGATGTCGCATCAATCTCAATGTGAATCTATTGTCTCGCAGGTCCTCATACACTATCCCTCATGCACCTCTCACACACACACACACACATGCCCGCCAGTGTGCAGCCAATGCCTGCATACACCACCCTTGATTTTATTAGTGTGCTAAGTGTGCATTTCCACACCAGTAGAGGGCGGTAGAGGTACTAATGGTACATGGAAGGCATTTCTGCAAGAAAAAGAGGGAGGCGAGAGGATTTTATATCAAACTATATTTATGAACTAAATTACAAACAAAACAAACACCATGAGGTGGGTCAAAGTCAGTCATCAGTAATGCATGCATGTTGTTGGATGGGAGAAGTTCTGAGTGCTGTGTTGCTGTGTCAACATGAGAGAGAGAATGGCCACAATAGAAGGCATGTACATAACTTAATAGCTGATGTGCTAGTGTTGACAGATATTTCCACACTGAGGAACCTTGGGAGAGTGCAGATGTATCAGTGAAAGTGAAAACCATCCTGCATTTAGGCACCGGTAGAAAATGTTGTTTTTTTTTTTTTTTTTTTTTTAAGGTTGGGTCCTTTTTTGTTGCAATGTCTGATGCTTGATTAAAAGCCTGGTTTAAAAATGGGTTTGGTATGTTTTCTGTAGTTTTCAGGTCTATGGTAACTCTGAGAGGGGTGACTTTTTTTTTTAGAATTCACACACACACAATAGGAGAGGCAGCAGTCTTTTAAGCTGGTGAGACACCTGGAGCAGCTCATCAGCAATTAGGGAAGTCCAGCCCCCTAAAAACTTGCAGGTAGTTTGTCAATCAGACACAGAATGAGCAAAAAGGCTTAGCGGGCCATAACAACACTCTCATAAAAAACGACTGTTTCCCCTTCCCCTCACTCTGTGTATGTGTTTTCAACTCAACTGATCAGAGTAACCGGCGAATATGAAAGTCGTCATGTCCACTGAGGTAAGTAAAGTCAGAATTTCTACAAAATTGAACCTGATCCTGCTTCTCGTGATACTCGAGACTTTGTGAGTCTGAGGGTGCCGGGACAGACACCCAGATATTGCAAACGTGGTATTCTGTCCACAGACAGTGTGGGTGGTCGAGAAAGTCTTCATTCGACTGGTAATGACTCATTTAAGCATCTACCGACTTTATGAAGATGATTAATTAACTCAAAAAGTTGCATAGTGCTGCTTTAACTGAAATTCTATGGTATTCAATATATTCCATAATGTGAGTCTTTCTGTGGCTTTTGTGGGGTGAGTGTTATGAAGAGTAAAGGTGTTTGAAGCATGCGTTTGTGTGTATGTGTGTGTGTGTGTGTGTGTGTGTGTACATGTGGTGTGTGTGTGTATGTGTGTGTGTGTGTGCGCACGTGCGTATGTGTGTGTGTACTTGCGGTGTGTGTGTATTTGTGGTGTGTGTGTGTGTGTGTGTGTGTGTAGGTGTTTAAGACCCATCTGCTTTCAGTCATTAGTGTGTTATGCTCTAGTGGAGCTGGGTGCTCGCGCCACACAACCTCAAACAGAACGGCCTCCTGGGAAATCCTGAAGCAGGATGTGGTCTCTCTACTGTATCTTTCCCTCTCTCTCTCTCTTTATGTTTCCCTCTTCCCTCTATCTGTCTATCTGTCTATCTATCTATCTATCTATCTATCTATCTATCTATCTATCTATCTATCTATCTATCTATCTATCTATCTATCTATCTATCTATCTATCTATCTATCTATCTAT
>CM050220.1:8392500-8405000 GCA_027475355.1 Coilia nasus | reverse complement strand
TTAATAAAGATTTGCTTTGACTATAACAAAGAGGTGTTAATTTCCCAGCCATATAGTGCTGGAATGTCTTGTCATGTAACACTGGAAGGTTAGGCCTTTAATTTAAATATAGAAATTAATAAGGTATATTATTCTGTCTAAATAATAATTATATACTGTCATTAGCCTAAAGCTATGTTTTTATTATCCATAAGACGTCTACACACTGATGGTAGTGGATAGAATGTATGGCATAGAAGGCATGTACATAATTTAATGGCTGGTGCTAGTGTTGACAGATATTTCCACACTGAGGAACCTTTAACCTTTGGAGAGTGCAGATGTATCAGTGAAAGTGAAAACCATCCTGCATTTTGGCACCGTTAGAAAAAATTGAGTTTTTTTTTTTTTTTTTTTAAAGGTTGGGTTCTTTTTTGTTGCAATGTCTGATGCTTGATTAAAAGCCTGGTTTAAAAAAATGGGTTTGGTATGTTTTCTGTAGTTTTCAGGTCTATGATAACTCTGAGGGGGGTGATTTTTTTGTTTTTAGAATTCACACACACTCTTGCGTGCAGAGTAGTGTTCCAATGGTGGTAATTAGGTCTCTGTTTCAGCCTGTGATTCCTTTAAACTTCCAGCAGATGTCGCTGTCCACCAAGGGGTCTGTCGAGACTTGCCAGTGCAGCCCTTCTGCCTTCAGCAGCAGAGGGCAGTAGAGTAACGTGTGCCTCTGTGCGTGATGAGCGCTTGATAAATAAGATTGCCGTCATCCCATCTGTCGGTGGGTAACAGCTAGTCGGAATTTAATAAGGCCTGCTGCTGTTGCCCTCACACCTAAGGTGCCTGCACTGCCAGTATCACATGAACATGTCTGTCTCTTCCTGCCCTGTATTCTGATACTGGGCTTGTTTGAAACGACTGGCTGGCTGAGTGGCTGGCTTAAAGTGATGCATTCTGGACTTGAAATTGCCCAAAAAATGGCACTATCTCGTACGAATGTCATCGTACCACACCGTCCCCACCCATACGGTGCGGTGATGTTCAGACGAGATTGTCCAAAACTGTCACTATTTCAAGTCCATAATGCATTGTTTTAAGCCAGCCACTCATCCAGTCGTTTCAAACAAGCCCATTCACTTTATTTGCCTGGAGAGACTGAACATGTTTTCACTTGTGAAACATCACATTAACTAGGGTTGAACTGACTGCCTCTCCTCCAGCGCACACACCAGAGAGAGAGAGACAGACAGACAGAGAGACAGAGACAGAGAGAGAGAGAGACAGAGAGAGAGACAGACAGAGAGAGAGACAGAGAGAGACAGAGACAGACAGAGAGAGAGAGAGACAGAGAGAGAGAGAGAGAGACAGAGAGAGAGAGACGGAGAGAGAGACAGAGAGAGAGAGAATGTGGAAACTACATTCTTTCCATGTTTACTTCCCTACTTCCCCATAAGATTCCAGTAAAAGCCACACTTTTGGGCCTGACAATCTTCTCTCTTCTCTCTCTCTACACTCGCTTTTCTTCTCATCGTGAGTGCGCAGGCCCATTGGCATTCGTTTGTAATTGCATTAGCTCATTGCTTTCTTGAGAGTTTTTTTCTTCTTCTTCTTCTTCTGTTATTTGTGGCTACTGAGAGAGGAGGAATGACCGAGCGGCCAGTGAAGAGCGCGCGGAGCGAAGAGGGAAGCGAGAGGGAGATGCGGGGAGGGGCGATGCTTGTTGTCTGAAATAGATTCTTTGAGTAAAAAAAAAACCAAACACCCAGAGGACACCAGTTATGCTCTGCACTAAAAGGTCCCTCACATTTAGTTTTCCACTTTATTGTGATTTAACAATTTCCCACAGTACCTTCTGTAGGCTACTGTAGGACTGGAAATACCAAGAGCACAGTGCACTGAATACTGACATTTATTAACCTACATTGTTTCACATTTGAATTCAGTTACTAATACTGAACACTAAAACAGAAGCTATTCAAATGAGGATGTGATGGTTCAGGCAGATATAGAACAAAAACTTCTCTTTCTGTCGAGTTCCCTGTGCACGCATTTCCTGAACATTGTGAACATTGACTTATTTGTTCCGGTTGGCAGTGATTAACAGGCTACAATCTAACTTTTGGCTGCTTCAACACAATCGGGCTATTCTCAAACCAAGACATTTATAATAGTGTTTTTCAAACGCAGTTATTGTTGGAGGTAAGGAGTTAACGGCTCGTCCATCTTGGCAGTTTGCCGCCGCTCCGCCCACGTAACCGCGCTCAACCCACTCAGCCCAGACAGACCTTTAAAACCGTCTCCCTCCCTCCGGAGTCGCGAGGAGAGTGTGACGACCTCGCAGCCATGGCACAAGCGGATAAGACGAGCGGGCATCACGGTGGATCCCCTTTTCCAGATATCGTAGAGCTGAATGTTGGCGGCCAGGTGTATGTGACGCGGCACGCCACTCTGTTGGCGGTGCCCAACTCGCGGCTCTGGACCATGTTCAGTCAGCAGGACCCAGCAGAGCTCGTCAGAGACAGTAAGGGACGCTTCTTCATAGACCGCGATGGAGTTCTGTTCAGATACATTTTGGATTACCTGAGGAATCTGACGGTGGTGTTGCCAGATTACTTCAGGGAGAGGGCAAGTCTGCAAAAAGAAGCAGACTTTTTCCAGCTGCACGAGTTGTCCAAACGTCTCCGCACTCTGATGATAAAAGACAACTCCCTCACCGAGGAAGCATGTCGTTATGATCCCGAGGAGGCTGCGCTTGGAGCTCTGGCGAGCACCAGCATGGCAGTGTCTCCCAGTAGCACACCGAACCCCTGCTCCCCGTCTCTCGACCCTCGAAAGTCTGGCTACATCACCATTGGATATCGAGGCTCGTACACTATCGGTAGAGACATACAAACGGATCACAAATTCCGGAGGGTGGCTAGGATTACCGTCTGCGGGAAGACATCCCTAGCCAAAGAAGTTTTTGGCGAGAATCTGAACGAGAGCAGGGATCCAGACCGACCACCTGAGAGATACACTTCCCGGTACTACCTCAAGTACAACTTCTTGGAGCAAGCCTTCGACCAGCTCTCGGAGGCAGGCTTTCACATGGTTGCCTGCAGCTCAACAGGCACGTGCGCCTACACAAGTAACGACCCAAACGAAGACAAAGTCTGGAGCAGTTACACCGAATACGTCTTCTGCAGAGACTGAATGGTCTTTAGATAAGAGATACCGGAAGCTCTTAGCTGTCAAGAAATATCTATCAACCAAACCAAATGTATAGGCCCGCAGCAGTGGATCTTTTTTTTCTCAGTGTATTTATCATAATGTATCTTTTCTATCCTGACGTTGAATTTTAATGTTAGTTTTGTGACCTGTTCATAGTTCATTGTTCAGAAACAACTTAAGATTTAAATACAAGTTATGTTAAAAAGGAACGTTTAATCTTTAAAGGAGAAATTTGGTGTAAAATTAACCTAGGGTATGTTAAAACATAAAAATGAATTGGTATGTTTTCTGAGGAGTAAAACTATGCTAGCCTGTTGCATTCCAAACTTTATTATTTTTATTGTTTTTTTTTTTATAGAAAAAGCTCACCATACTAGTAATCTGAGCATGGAGGAAGCTTGAAGACATCGCTATTTTTAAACTATTCAAAAACCTCAAAGTAGCCCCACACATCCTTACTAGTACAAGAAGGGACCTGACATTTAAGGCACAACATTGAGAACTTTGTAAGTGTACAGGTCCTTCATTAAAAAGACTGACCTTTAATGCTTCACACTTGTTGTAAGTGTTCATTTAAAGTGTTAAAAACATCTTCACATGTTACACCCTGCTGTCCCAACAGATAAAGTGTATGTGTGGATTTTATGCCAAGTCATAATATCTCAACAGAGTGAATGTTTAGTTTCTTTGTTTTTCAGCAGAGCTGAATTTCCCCAAATGAGTCACTGTAGAAGTCTTATTGCGTTTGCCTTGTGTATGGTTTGCCAGATTTAATATGGGAGTTGACAGCATGTGTGTGTGTGTGCTTGTGGCCAGCCATACTTCGTCTCCACTCTGTCAGGGTCTGAAGAGATGCTGAACTCCTCCTCATGGAAACATGCACAGAAGTGCCCTCTCCTCCCTGCACACACACACACACACACACACACACACACACACACACACACACACATACACACATACATACACATACACGCATGCAAACACACACACACAAACACACACATACATGCAAACACACAGATACGCATACACATGCATGCAAACACACACACACACACAGAGACAGGCATACACACATACGTATACAAACACACACACACACAGCTGACCCATATGTGTGAGAGACAGGGGCTGATGTCCTATGGATGCCCTCAGAAGTGTTAGCAGCAGAGTCGGATATGGTTAAGGCACTGATATATTCCAGCACCACACAACGTCAGGGTTGTTGTACGTGCGTGCATGTGTGTGTGTGAGTGCATGTGTGGATGTGTGGGTATGTGTCTGTGTTGTGTGTGTGTGTATGTGTGTTCATGCCTGTGTCTGTGTGTACGTGCGTGGATGTGTGTGTGTGTGCCTGTGTGCCTGTGCCTGTCTGCATGTGCGTGGATGTGTGTGTGTGTGTGTGTGTGTGTGTGTGTGTGTGTGTTCATGCCTGTGTCTGTGTGTACATGCGTGCATGTGTGTGTGTGTGCCTGTGCCTGTCTGTATGTGCGTGAATGTGTGTGTGTGTGTGTGTGTGTGCCTGTGCCTGTCTGTATGTGCGTGAATGTGTGTGTGTGTGTGTGTCGTGGCTGCACTGCCTCTTCTGCCTCTTGGCTCTGTCTGGCCGCGCTGACCACTCTGTCACACTGTGATGGGGATGAGGGTGTGGTTCATCCCAACCAGTGTGTGTGTGTGTGTGTGTGTGTTGGGGAGGGGGCTGTCCGTATCAGGGTGTATTTTCAGCATCTGTTTGACACGGTGTGCGAGGAGCAGTTCGAGCAGAAACTGAAAATATCTCCCATCAGTGAGCTGCCCTCTGGCACTGAGACACACACAGTGTGTGTGTGTGTGTGTGTGTGTGTGCTGGGCAAATCTTGTTTGTTGAAGTCATTTTATTGTGACGGCCCCTCCCCCATCTTGTGCACCCACACAAACACACACACACACACACACACACACACACACACACACACACACACATACACACACACACACACACATACACACAGTGTTTGCACACAGTCCTCAATGTAAATAAACTAATTTGCATTGGTCATGCAGTGTGGCCTCTCGTTTTGTGTGTGTGTGTGTGTGTGTGTATGTGTATGAAACAGAAGCAGCCAGTGATCCGTACAGTAATAACTGCTAACTCACACTGCCTGAGGCCTGCCTGCTCTCGGGCAATATGGAACTCCTGCAAACACACACTGGAGAAGGGCAGTGGAAAAGGGGTGAGAGAGAGAGAGAGATTCTCCCATCACCTAACAGTTCTGTTCAGAAAAGAAAATCATCAGGCCTCAAGCAAAGAACTAGAAGAAGCTTTAGGAATCACACATAACACAGACTTTAGGAACTAGGGAACAATCATATAGGCTTTATGTATCAAAGGAACATAACACAGGCTTTAGGAACCATGAACATAACACAGGCTTTAGGAACCATGAACATAACACAGGCCTTAGGAACTCGAGAGCTATCACATAGGCTTTATGTATTACAGCACATAACACAGGCTTTAAGAACTAGGGAACTATCACACAGGCTTTAGGAACCATGAGCATAACACAGGCTTTAGGAATTAGGG
Source organism: Coilia nasus (assembly GCA_027475355.1). NCBI lineage: Eukaryota > Metazoa > Chordata > Actinopteri > Clupeiformes > Engraulidae > Coilia > Coilia nasus. Next base: position 8,399,242 of record CM050220.1, on the reverse strand, counting down.
AACTATCATATAGGCTTTATGTATTATAGGAACATAGCACAGGCTTTAGGAACCATGAACATAACACAGGCTTTAGGAACTAGGCAACTATTACATAAGCTTTATGTATTATATGAACATAACACAGACTTTAGGAACTACGGAACTATCACATAGACCTTATGTAATACAGGAACATAACAAAGGCTTTAGGAACTAAGGAACTATCCCATAGGCGGAATTTTTTGGAAGGTTTCAATTGGTTTTATAGAACCTAGTCACTATTAACTAAAAAGAAGCAAGACTGGTGTTTGGATATGCAGTTGCCAAAGTATGGAAGCAGAGCAGCCTGTGGAACTATAAAACAACAGCAGTCTTCCAGAACTGTGCAACCATATGAACCTTTGCGGAGGTAGAGCCCCCATGCCCACTGTGCATCGATACACACTCAACTACCCTTTTTCACACACACATGCATAGAATACACACACAGAACTGCAAATATGCACATACACACTCGAGGAGAGAGTACATACACATGCTAGGAAACAGATGGATGTCTGTGACAGAGGACAGACACACACACACACACACACACACACACACACACACACACACACACACACACACGTAAACACACACATACGTAAATCCACACACACACACACTAGGAAACAGATGGATGTTTGTGACACTGTGACAGGGAACACACACACACACACATGCAAACACACACACACACACACACACACATGCAAACACACATACACACGCACACACATGCAAACACACACACACACATGCAAACACACACACACATACACACACTAGGAAACAGATGGATGTCTGTGACAGAGGGAACAGGAAGTAAGTCTGTCACTGCCTGAAGTCCTGTGATCATCCTCTCTCTTAACCAATACATACAGACATCACACACACACAAACACACACACACCACATTGAATATTTTATTTGGCATGACTAGTGCTGATTTAAATGACATAAATTCACAAATGTCTTATTGTAGGACTATCGAAATTAGAAGCTAAGATAAATATTGATGAGGAAACGTCAATCAGACCAACTTTGGTTCTTTTGCCGATGTGAAAGCAGACCACACAGTCTGCAGTCTGTATGCTGCATAGTAACAATTTTACTGCCTGGTACGGACCAAATAATCGAACTAGTGGTGTGAAAACACCTTTTAGAAACAACAACAGTGTCAGAGTGTCTGGGGAATTACAGAGAGAAAGTTATTATGATTAAATCAGTTATCGTTATCAGTCCGGAGATAGAGACTCAATTTGTGTTTTGTTTGTGTGTACACCTCACACACACATACGCACGGGTGTACATGCATATGTACCAAGGTGCATGCACATGTGTATGCGTATGTGTGTGTGCATGTGGGTGTGTATTGTCTAAGCGGGAAGTGAATCTGAATCTTTGGGTCTGAGTGTTAACCTACACACTGTTCACATTACTGCAAAAGACTTCCTTGTTTCCTTCTCACACATCTACATACGCAGGAAGGCACATCTGTGTATGTGTGTGTGTATGTGAGCTTGTGGGGAGGTGTGTATGTGTAATAGAGAGCGTGTATGAGTGTGTGTCTGTGAGCTTGTGTATGTGTGTGGGGGGAGGTGTGTGTGTGTCTGTGTGTTTGTGATGAGTGTGGGCGGTGGATTGAGTGTTGCTGCAGTTTCTAACCACGTTAAGCTATTAAGGGTGGAGGTCTGCTGGAGTGTATGTATGTGTGTGTGTGTGTGTGTGCTGTCAGACGGGATAGCCTACTCAGGAGAGATGCTGATGATTAAGAGTGTGTTCAAGATGCTATCTGTGACTAAGTTGCCTGTATGGGGATATTTAATTCATTTCAAACACCCAGCCTAGTCTCAGAAGAGCTGTTAGCAGGCAGTAGTGTGTGTGTGTGTGTGTGTTTGTGTGCATGTGCATGCATATGCATGTACGTGTGCATATGCATGTGCGTGTGTGCATGTGCCTGTATGTGTGTTTGTGTGTGTGTGTGGAGTGTGTGAGTGTGAGGTAAAGAATGCTCCCATGGTAGCAAATGCACAGGGGAGATGTGCTTTCTAAAAGAAACTGGAGTAGAGCACATGATTTACCCGATAGCTGATAAGACAGAGTGAAGGCTTACAGCTCATTAAAAACAGATTCTTCAAAATGTCAATGGAAAAAATAAATGAAAAATGTACTTACAGAAATAGATGTGGAAAGGGGCAGGAATGTTCATCTCTATACACATCTACATATAACATGTAGCATATGATATACACATCTACATTTAGCATATGATATACACATTTAGATTTAGCATGTAGCACATCACATACATATCTATTCCTAACATATAGCATATGATATACACATCTACTTCTAATGTGTAGTACATGATATACACATCTAGTTTTAGCATATAGCACATGGCATACACATCTACTTAGCACATAATATACACATCTACTTAGCATATGGCATACATATCTACTTAGCACATGACATACAAATCTACTTAGCACATGATATACACATCTACTTAGCATATGACATACATACATACACACACTTCTACTTAGCACAATATACACATATACTTAGCGCATGATATACACAACTACTTAGCACATGATATACACATCTACATAGCACATGACATACACATCTATTTCTAACATATAGCACATGACATATACAGCTACATTTCACAAATACAGTAGGATGATGTGACATACACATCTACCTTTTCATTTTGGCACTTTTGAACTTGCTATTTAGATCAGTGTCAGTCTCACACATGCAAAATTACACATGCACATACACTGACACACACACACACACACACACACACATACACACACACACACACACACACACATATATACTCAGGTCCAGCGAGCATACACAAACAGGTCTAGTCAGCACACGTAAGCAAATTCACTGGCTAAAGTATAACCAGAACGCACACACACACACACACACACCTGTCTAGCCAGTACACACACAATAACCCAGTCCAACATCTATGATTTGAAAAGCAGCACTATTAGCAGAGAGTTATGATGTTACCTATGGAGTGTGTGTGTGTGTGTTTGTATGAATGAGTGTGTGTGTGTGTGTGTGTGTGTGTGTGTGTGTGTGTGTGTGTGTGTGTGTGTGTGTGTGTGTGTGTAAACATTTACCTGTAGTAATTGCTAAAGTGGACTTATGAATGCTCTGCTGGGCTTTATGGAGTTAAATGGACATGAGACCATCTGTGTGTGTGTTTGAGTGGTAAAGCAGAAAGCACCTGTGTGTGTGTGTGTGTGTGTGTGTGTGTGTGTGTGTGTGTGTGTGTGCTTCAGCTTGTGCAAGTGATTGAAAGAACGCTTTTGTCTAAAGCAGGATAGGGTTAGTGTTTAACTCCCTCAGTGGTGGAACAACCTACCAGGGGCTACAAGAGCAGCAATATCCCTCTCGACCTTCAAAAAGCTCGTGAAGACCCTTCTCTTCCGAGACTGCTTTCCTTCCTAACAAAACTAATTTCTACTAACCATCTCTTTACATAGGTACCGTCAATGTTCTCTACACATCTGTTAGCTTATTTTGTCCTCCTTTTGTAAGTCGCTTTGGATAAAAGTGTCTGCTAAATGTAATGTAATGTAATGTAACCTAGGGCTGGGCGATATGGCTGAAATCTGTATCACGATATAAGTGTTTCATATCGGTCGATATCGATAATTATTGAAACATTGTGTGACCTATTTAAAAGTAACAGGAGGGAAAAATCTATTCATTTTTATTTTTTTAACTTAACCTTCCTCTGACAGGCAATAAGCATTCAGGCAAAATGACTGTCAAGACACGTTCAATGTTACGATCACAATGAAAACTGAGTGATCCGAGAAAGCTCCGGCTGTCTGAACAGTGTGAACACATTAGGATAAGTGGTTTTGATAAAGTGGTATTGTATCATTGAAAATATATCGATATGGCGATATAGTGTCAAATACATATCGATATAAATATTACGATACGATATTACGATAATATCGATATATCGCCCAGCCCTAATGTAACCCCAATCTCGCTCAATCCAATTATTTATTAGAGAGTAACACAAGGCACTGCTCCACAAGAGTGTGTGTATCTGAGCAGAGTATGCATGCATGTGTGTGTGTGTGTGCCTGCATGTGTGTGTGTGTGTGTGTGTGTGTGTGTGTGTGGGTGAGCCTGTGTATGCATTTGTGTTTGTGTGTGTGTGTCTGTGAGCTTGTCCGTGTGTGTGCGGGGAGGTGTGTATGTGTAAGAGTGTGTGTGTGTGTGTGTGTGTGTGTGTGTGTGTGTGTGTGTGTGTGTGTGTGTGTGTTAACCTGTTAACCTGGCATGGAGTTATGTTATGCAGCTTCTTTGGTGGTGTGTAGAGACAGAGGTGTGTTTGCACATCACTTACGCGCTTCAGCCCACAGATTAGAGCCACCATCAGGACAAACATTTTAAAGATGACAGGGCCGTGTGTGTGTGTGTGTGTGTGTGTGTGTGTGTGTGCGTGCGTGCCTGCCTGTCTGTGTGTACGTGCGTGCATGTGTAGATGTGTGCGTATGTGTCTGTGTGTGTTTGTGTGTGTCCGCGCCCGTGTGTGGGTGTGTGTGTGTGTGTGCGTGCCTGTGTGCATATGTGCCTGTGTGTGTGTGCGTGTGTGTGTGTGTCTGCGCCTGTGTGTGTGTGTGTGTCCTGTACAAACATTTTAGTGTAGTGGACAGTTGTGTGTTTTTCCATTTTCCATCTAATGAGAAGGATTAGCAGAGCCCCTCTGAGTGCACTTACAGCCAGATCACTGCCTCGGCTGGCCCGGAACACAGCCGGATCCCAGCCAGCAGAGCCTCATCTGGTCACATAACCCAAAGGAACAACAGGTCACATGACTCAGAGGAACGTCTAGCAGAGCACATTCAGTCTTGTCGGAGAGGACAGAGTTGCAGTGAGAGCCACGAATGAAGAACCACATTCTCTGCTTTTGTTTGCTTTTTTGAGTATATAATTTCAGGCCATTTACCCTTCATTCCAATGGGGCAGTGAAGATAAAAAAGTATGAATACAGGTAGCAAGACAGAGAGAGACAGAGAGAGAGACAGACAGAGACAGACACAAAGGGAGACAGAAAGACAGACACAGAGAGAGAAAGAGAGGGAGTGTGAGAAGCACAGAGACAGAGAGAGAGAAAGAGAGAGAGAGACGTGGTAAGACTGGGAGGTGAGAGAGAGAGAGAGAGAGAGACATGTGGTAAGACTAGGAGGTGTGAGAGAGAGAGAGAGAGAGACAGAGAGAGAGAGAGAGAGAGAGAGAGACAGACATGTGGTAAGACTAGGAGGTGAGAGAGAGAGAGACAGAGAGAGAGAAAGAGATGTGGTAAAACTGGGAGGTGAGAGAGAGAGAGAGAGAGAGAGCGAAAGAGAGAGAGAAAGAGATGTGGTAAGACTGGGAGGTGTGAGAGAGAGAGAGAGAGAAGGACAGAGACAGAGAGACATGTGGTAAGACTGGGAGGTCAGAGAGAGAGAGAGAAGGACAGACAGACAGAGAGAGGGAGAGAGAGAGATAGACGTGGTAAGACTGGGAGGTGAGAAAGAGAGAGGAAGAGAGAGAGAGAGAAAGGGAGAGAGACGTGGTAAGACTGGGAAGTGATCGCATGTTCCCGTGGACACAATCTCAAACAGGGTGTGATACTCTCACCGGTGGCACCACAGCGACCCTCTGTGTCAGGTGCATTGTGGGTATAGCAGGGATTATCCCCCTTTATGCAGAGTCACTGTGGGCCCAGTGACAGCAATGTGACCGGTGAAAGATGTTGCCGTTATTTCTCTCCTAGGTCATTAGAGGTGTTTTGGAGCCTTTTATGGGCATCTGCAAATGGCTGTGATCACTTGAGACTTAAACTTTGAGACTGTAGTTTGCCAGTAATTGCATTTCACAAGAATTGCCCTTATTAGGACCCATGTAGCAACCTAAGGATATGTACATTCTGTCAAGTTGCTAGGTAACTAGCTCCCCTAGGTAACATTTGAAAGGGAGACGTGACAGGAAAATTACACCAGTGCAATGCTAACTTAACACATACACACACACATACACACACACACACACACACACACACTGTCTAGCCAGTACACACACACCAACTCAGACCAACATCTGTGATTTGAAAAGCAGAGCTATTAGCAGAGAGTTAGGATGTTTGTTACCTATGAAGTGTGTGTGTGTGTGTGTGTGTTTGTATGAACACACACACAGCATCCTGCCCCCTACCTTGCTGAACCAATGACACTCAAATCCCTCTCACCCACCCACAGTGCTGCCAATTCACCCACAAAGGCCACACTGCAACATGTACACACACACAGACACCCATACACACACACACACACACACACACACACACACACACACACACACACACACACACACACACACACACACACACAGTCAACCAAAGTGCACAGGTTTCAAAATACTGGCATTGTCAGCATTGATGTTTTATGTTCCAGTTTTACAGGTATTTGCATGCAAAACATGCAATCCTCTGTTTTCACACTGCATTTCCTTGTTGGGAACTGGGAACTGTATGTCCACACATAATGTTTACATTACAATGTAAACCATTCCAGTAAAAAGCATTTTTTTCTTTACTGTATACAACAGGGGGTACATTAGAAATACTGTTTATGATAGAAAACGTTTTATTGCTTACAGTTAATATGTCTGTGGATAT
>CM050220.1:8385000-8387500 GCA_027475355.1 Coilia nasus | reverse complement strand
CTCATGGACACTCCCTCTGTTCGCTGATTGGCTAGGCAAAATTCTGCCTGAGACAGCAATGTTAATGGAACCTCAGCAAGACTCTCTGTACAAAATGAAGTGAAATACGAGGGGCTGAGTTATCATGCTACATTTGACCAGCGGTGCTGCTAGAAATTGTGGCCCCCCTGAAAGAAAATAATTTTGGGCCCTAACCATATCATAGTCCTCTGAGGGCCCCTGTGAAGCTCTGGGCCCCCAGAATTGTCCTGATCTACCTCCCCTAAGCAGCGCCCCTGCATTTGACACCACTATTTTTCACTTGACCTACTCTCTGACCATGAACTGATAGCACGTCCCTATTTTACCAAAACCAACCAAAGCAACACAAAGAACCACTTGACACAAAAACCTTGACATGAACTGAGATCACCCTCAAGCTTCAAGGAAAGGTTAATAAATTCTGTGTCATATTTATTCAAGATTATATATGTGTAGTGACTAAATGATACAACATGATTTGGTCACAGTTGGTATCTTGTTAATCAGAAAAGGAATTATTGAAAGTATACTTACATATTAGACTAGACGCATTGGTTTTCAGTGTACATGTTGTAATTTCAGCCAGAAAGACTTAGGGAAAATTATTTAATAAAATAGAATTTAACAATTGAACGTTCAGCAGGGAATTAGATATTCTTTGGCATAGGCCCAGTCATCAGCCCAGATCTTGCATCAGTAGATCCGGCAGATTCTGCCATTGCCGTATGGCAGGGACCGGAGTTACCCCCAGGCGGATAGACAGGGACCAAACTGGTGGTGGTGGGGAAGGAGGAGGATGCATCAACACGTCGGCACCTGAAGCAGCAGAAAGGTGAATTAGTCAAGTCATTATAAAGACGGTGGCGGCCGCTGACTGGTCGGGGACAGTGCGCTTGCGAGATATTATCTTCCTGGCAGAACTTGCGTAGGCTTACGTTTCCATTTATAGACTGTAAATGGACTTCAGTTATGTAATGCTTTGTCACGCTTGGCAGAATAACCATTCTCACTCTCAGTCACCAGGCTGCCATAGAAGACACCAGCCAGAAAACTGGGATCAGTGTGTTGTTTAAGTGTGAGATGGGGATCAGTGTGCTGCTTAAGTGTGGGGATGGTGATGGGGATCAGTGTGTTGTTTAAATGTGGAGATGGGGATCAGTGTGTTGTATAAGTGTGGGGGTGGGGATGGGGATGAGTGTATTGTTTAAGTGTGGGGATCAGTGTGTTGTTTAAGTGTGGGGATGGTGATGTGAATCAGTGTGTTGTTTAAGTGTGGGGATGGGGATGGTGATCAGTGTGTTGTTTAAGTGTGGGGATGGGGATCAGTATGTTGTTTAAGTGTGGGGGTGGTGATGGGGATCAGTGTGTTGTTTAAGTGTGGGGATCAGTGTGTTGTTTAAGTGTGGGGATCAGTGTGTTGTTTAAGTGTGGGGGTGGGGATCAGTGTGCTGTTTAAATGTGGGGATGGGGATCAGTGTGCTGTTTAAGTGTGGGGATGGTGATGGGGATCAGTGTGTTGTTTAAGTGTGATGATGGTGATCAGTGTGCTGTTTAAGAGTGGGGATGGGGATCAGTGTGTTGTTTATGTGTGGGGATGGTGATGGGGACCTGTGTGTTATTTAAGTGTGGGGATGGGGATCAGTGTGTTGTTTAAGGACACTGCGATCTAGTCAGGAGCTGGAATTGAAGCAGCATTCCTCTGACTGCTGGTCAGCTCTACCTCCTGAGCCTCTGTCACCCCTTTATAGAAGTGAGCAATTTGTGTTAAATCATGTACTCTGCAAGTATCAAGCGTCTATAGAAATCATTTGTGTCTGCGGACCAAAATAACCAACAATTTCTCAACCAACACATTTTAACAACCATGTTGCTGCATGCCAAAATGCCATACTGGAGAGATGAAGTTATGCTAAATGTAGTTTTTCTTAGCAATATTTTTTTTCTATCATTTTGCATCCAAGCTGTTTTACAGTTAACTCTGTTGATCTAGTGCCTAGCCAGATGCCTCACAAATGTGAGGTTGATTGGATGAAGGATTCCTCAGCTACCCAAAAAAACAGACAGGCAGACAGACATACACAGTAGAGTGAATGGTCCATTCATCTTTATAATTCTGTATAAATATTCTTCCCTTTAGTTATGGTCCAACACACCATGTCTATTTCTGATAATAATACACAGGAGAGTACAATGGCAGTAAAACATTTTCAACCAACAGCCATAGCCAGAGTTGTCAGCTATGGAGAAAGGGCACTGAACAACAACCATTGATTCCTCAGTGAGTCAGCAGGTTGCAGAGTGACTTCTGCTTTCAAGTTATGCTGTAGTCAAAAACTCAAAACTCAGCTTGTGAACCAGGCTAGTTGAATTCAGCATATCTTAATCATGTTAAAATGTAGGTTCCCAACTTTTACAAAAATGCTTCTAGAATCCTTATACAGGGACGTTTTCTGAAAATGCATCTAGTCCATACAGAATG
>CM050220.1:8365000-8380000 GCA_027475355.1 Coilia nasus | reverse complement strand
ATTTGAAAAACTGAAATTGTATTCTGAGAGACGGTCTACATATTTTTACATGATTAAAAAACATTCATTTAACACAACCTCTTCACTGGCGCATGCATATACATGAACTATCACACACACACACACACACACCCACACACACACGCACACACACACGTACAAACACACTCGTGCAACTGTTTGCGGGGTAAACATTGTCTCTTCCGAAAAATGCATTTTGTCTTTTATGAAAAAATATTTTCCTCTGGCTAATTGTCAAGTCACCCATAGTGGATGCTAGTGTTTAACAGGAGCTGAAAACCAATACCAACAAACGCAATCAGAGATGGCAACCTGGTCCCCCATATGGGAGGACAGACACACACACACACACAGATGGACAGGGTCATTGCAATACCTGGTCAATCCCTCCAGGGACCAGGTAACAACCAATCAGCAAGTTAACTACTAGCCACACAGCGGAACATTTTGGGCCCAAACAGAGTACATACCCCCAGTGAGGCACTTTCTTTGCCCTCAGGGAGATTTTTGTGCCAGCCCAGCCCACTGATGAGGTGAAAGTGATTTCAAGATGGAAGTGGAGTCCCATTTTTCATTGTGATTACACAGCACACCACAGTGTATACAACGAAATTGCAACTCTGCACTGAAGCCATCACAACACACGTGAGCTGGGGGGCAGCCATGACAACGGTGCCCGGGGAGCAGTGTGCGAGGACAGTACCATGCTCAGCAAAGGTAGCCTGGTAAACCAGCCCCTCATACTTAATTTCATTTTGTACAGAGGGCCTTGCTGCACTGACAAACGATTTCTTCCTGGAGGTGTGGACTCTTCTGAAGTTTAAAACAAGTGGTTTTGCCTTTATCGTTAATGTCTGGTCGTCACGTATGCAATTAGCCTACCTACGCACTACAATTCATATGTAGCACAGAAAGGCAACGTCATCGCTCACAAACACACCCTCTGTTCGCTGATTGGCTCGGATTCGCTTGTAAGTTGTACACACCCCCTGTTCGCTGATTGGCTCGGATTCACAAGCAAGTTGGAACAAATAAATAACATAATTGCCAGAGGCTAGCCTCCTTTTCACCTTCGCAGCATCCATTTTCGCATCTGTCTCGAGCTCATCGAAACTAATCACGCGACCTTTCAGTCACCGCGCACTTGGCCCGCATGCCCGAGCCCATGTGAAATGAACCCATCGGGTCGGGAGCATCTATGCTTCCTTCAAAATTGGGCAAAATGAAGGTATGACAGAATAATGATCGTCGGAGAGCTGAATATTCATGTCAACAAGAGCTGTGATTCAATTGCTAAAGAACTTTTGAACACTCTAGATGGCTATGGACTATCTCAGTATGTAGCAAAAGCTACCCATTGACGAGGACACACACCCGACCTAGTAATATCCTATGACACTAACGTAAACAGCATTTCCGCGTCGGATATCACTATCTCCGATAATTACTGTGTGCTCCCCCCAGATGAGCTCCCCTGGGGGGCCACAGTCCTGCCTGAGGCGTTTAAATAGAGTTTTCCCCCACCCCCATCACCCCTGCGTCTGCTCCTAAGGGGACGTAAGTGGAGCTCTCCACAGCACCCTGATGGATTTCTTCTGGTGCTACTGGACTATAACAAAGTTTGTCATGTGTCATGTTTTTTTTTTTTGCCAAACTGTCAAAGCACTTATTATTATTATTATTATTATTATTATTATTATTATTATTATTATTATTATTATTATTATTACTATTATTATTATAACACACCAAAGAATACTTCATACATCAGCATGCAACACAGCACAAAACACCTAACACACCATACATCACCCCAAACACCAAACACCACCTAACACGCCAAACAAAGGCCAACACACACACATCACAGAACACAACACACTCCACCCAATGCACCACACATCACCCACTACACCACACAAGAAACACACCAAAGAAAAACCACAGAACTACAAAAACCACAGAACAGCCACCACACTTACACCACAGAACACATCACACAACCTCCAACACACTCGATACAGACCACAGTGGAGCAAACACAGTATAACAACCAGTCAGAACGTAGAGGGACACACACCCACACACCCCAGAGGAAAACACACATGCCTACACAAAAGGGGGACTAAGGGAATTGAACACACACACACACACACACTGAGGAAAACAAGGGAAGTACCCTCTACACACACACAAACATTTGCTGCACAGAAAGGTCATGCATCCCATAAGCTGGCTTATTATTCGGGTCAAGAAAACACATATACATAATATAAATACAAATGCACACCCACACACACATTCACACACACACACACACACACACACACACAATCACACACACACACTCACATGATCATTCACAGCCTGCTTCACCCAACCCACCACAGTCATGGAAAATCATTTAGTGTACCTCTGTCTGTAGACACACACACACACACACACACACACACACACACACGCACACACATGCACATGCACATATGCACATAAACACATACTCTCTCCCTCTCTGTCACACACACACACATGCACATGTGCACATAGACACATTCCCTCTCTCTCTCTCTGTGTCTCTCTCTCTCTCTCTCTCACACACACACACACACACACACACACACACACACACACACACATAAGCGCACACATAAATTCACACACACAGATTCTCAGGGGGGTTGTGAGAGGCAGATAGGAGGGCTATAGTGTGGTGGGAATGAGCTGACATGTTCTTCACATGTGTGCAGTAGTATACACACACACACACACACACACACACACACACACACACACACACACACACATACACACACACACATCTTCACATGTGTTCAGTAGTATAAACACACACACACACACACACACACACAGACACATAAGGATCACACACACACACACACGCATAAGACTGTGAGAAATACACGACCACATACTCCACAAAAAAGACAGAGACAGTTACAGAAGTGTGTGTGTGTATGTGTACTGTGTGCAAATCTCTGTTTGTGTAAGTGTATATAAATGTGTGTATGTATGTAAATTTCTGTGTGTGAGTGTATATAAATGTGTGTGCGTGTATGTAAATTTCTATATGTGTGTGTGTGTGTGTGTATGTAAATTTCTATGTGTGTGTGTGTGTGTGTGTGTGTGTGTGTGTGTGTGTGTCCCAGACTCACGTGTCATCTTCACATGTGTGCAGTAGTATAAACACACACACACACACACACACACACACACACACATACAGTACACACACATCTTCACATGTGCAGTAGTATAAACACACACACACATACATACACACACATCTTCACATGTGAAGTAGTATAAACACACACACACATACATACACACACATCTTCACATGTGAAGTAGTATAAGTAGCACAGTAGTATAAACACTCTCCAAACACGGAGGTCCCCCTCTCCACTCTCACTTTATCTCTGTCTCTCACTCCCTCTCTCTTCCCCTCTCTCTCCCCCTCTCTTCTTGCTTTTTCTCTCTCTTTCCCTCTCTCCCCTCCCCTCTCCTTGCTCTCCCCCCCCCCCTTCTCTCCTGGCTCATTCTCTCTCTCCCACACTCTCCTACTTTCTCCTTGCTCGTTCTCTCTCTCCCACACTCTCCTAATTTTTTCCTTGCTCTTTCTCTCTCTCTTCGTCTATCGCTCGTCCTCCATCACTCTCTCTTTACCCATCTCCCCCATGCTTTCTTTCTCTCGCTTTCTCCCTCTTCCCCATTTCTCCACTTTCTGTCCCCCTCTCTTTCTCTTCCCCTCTCTCATTTCCATACTCTCTCTCCCTATCCTGTCTCTCTCTCTCTCTCTCTCTCTCTCTCTCTCCCTCCCTCCCTCCCTACCCTCTCTTTGTCTCCCTTAATCTTTTTGACCCCATCTCTTCACTACTGTCTTTCCACTCTTTCTATCTCTCTCTTTCTCTCACTCTCTCTCTCTTTCTCTCTCTCTCCACCCATTTCTCTTCCCCTCTCCTATTCCCCTTCTCTATCTCCCTCTCTCTCTCTCTCTCTCTCTCTCTATTTTCTTTCTGTCCTGCCCTCTAATTGCTTTCTCTCTTTCTCTGTCATTGTCTGAAGTTGTAGTTGTCTGTGAGAACTCTGTGTGTCCTGCTCTGCTGAATGAGTGTCCACCTGGTTGAGGAGTTGCAGGTTGTAGACATCCCAACCTGCACAAACTCAATGCACCCCCACCCCCCAGTGGGAACATGCAAAGGAAAAACATTTTGTTTCTCAAAAACGTCATAAAACGGAATAGCGTAACAAAAGACAAAGGTTGTCTTTTATGTTTGCAGAAATACTACATGGGATCGTCACTCTCACTCTCCCTCACTCCGCCTGTCACTTCGCTTGCTGCATCTGTCACTTGTCCTAATTAGCTAAAGAAATTTGCGCGAGTGGCTGGAGATTTTGTTTTACTTGCGGGCGTTCGGAAGTCGCTTTTCAAATGAGGGAGATTCCCAGAGGTCGCGGGAGATTTGGGATGTCTGAGGTCGTTCCATGAGCAGCAGTGAGATGGAGGGGAAACACACGTCAATGTTGTTTACACACATCTCTTTACAAAACAACATTTACTTCTCCTCTTTTATTGACACGTACAATTTGCCAACCTTTTTGGTTCTGTTTTCCTTTGTTTACCTACATACATTTATTTTTCCCCACTTCACTATTCTGCCCTACAACAGCAAAGTACAATAACTACGTGAACATTAAAACTGAGGAAAATGCCTTTAAAGTTGTCATCCTGCCTAGTTAAACATGATGTAGGTATAACAGTGGTGATGTTATTATGTACTTTCCCAATACACAAGACTATGGGGGTGTTATAAAGGCAACATCCAGTCTAAACTCAATTCTGAAAAAATACGTAGTTACTGCTTTTTGGCTTTGTGGGTGACCGTAAAGAAGAGTTTCGTTTTGGCAGCTGTTCTCCAGCAAGGTTTAGCATTATAGGCAGAACTGACTGGCATCATCCTCCTAAGCCTAGAGTACCAGCGCCCTCTACTGGAGAAGCAGAGCAACTCTACAGTTTCACATGAGGAGGTATGCAACTTTGTGCGTGTGTGTGTGTGTGTGTGTGTGTGTGTGTGTGTGTGTGTGTGTGTGTGTGGTTTGTGTTAAAACAGACACACTCATACCAATTGATTGGGGTTGAAATGTGTGGTAGGTTGTCCAACCGTGACTGGGTGTGTGTGACCATACAAGAAGAGGAGTTGGTATGCAGAGATGATGTATGTGTGAGAGAGAGGATCAGTGAGTAGTATTGGGCCTACAGAAGATGGTGTGTGTGTATGAGAGAAAAGATCAGTAAATGACCAAGTCTACACAAGATGGTGTGTGTGTATGAGAGAAAAGATCAGTAAATGGCCAAGTCTACACAAGATGGTGTGTGTGTATGAGAGAAAGCATCTGTGAGTAGTAAATGGGTGTAGTGTGGCCTTTGCCAACTCTACAAGTCTAGAGGAACAGGGTCAGTAAAAATAGAGTTTTTAAATAGAGTTTTTATGGCTGCCCCCAGGCACTTGGCCAGCTGCTCGGGAGACAAACACTCTCTCGCCACATCCGGGGCGGACCTGGGCCACATCCGGGACGGACCCGGGCCACACTTGGGTGGCCAGCAGTGGGGACTGAGTAGGGCGTAACTAGTAGCAGTCCCAGGGTCACATGACTTTGGTCACAGCCTTCAGGGCCAGACTGGCTGAGCTGTGAGGGAAAAAACACAGACACACACATACACACACACATCACATAACACCATCACATAACACCATCACATAACACCATCACATAACACCATCACATAACACCATCAGGTCATATCAGCAGCCAAGTCAGTAAACTGCATGATGAATACAGGCCACATGTCTACTACAGTCAGGGTACATCTGTGCCCCACCACCTCTCTCTTTATCTAGGTCTCTCTTCCCCGGCAAATCATTTGCAATGTTTGCTCCCATAGCAAGGTAAAGACTTTAGATGCTCATGTACTCATGATAATACCAGCAGGAATTTTAAAAAACTTACTGTCAGATGCTGATATGATAACAATGTGCACTTCCTGTAGAGCAAAAGAAAAAGTTGTTTGTCTGAATAAAGTCAGGAGGTGGGTGATGGGAGTGGAATTTAGAACAGGTTTGACATGGCTATGTATTAGTTAACATTCCGATCACCATCCTAACCAGGTAACATTCTGACCTCCATTCTAACCAGTGAACTTTTAAAGTCTGTGATATCTCCCAAGGTTTTTGCATCAGCTGCTGCTATTCCCTTCTGACGTGTGCTGACATTCTCTTATCTGTGTTAATTACTCAACAGACCAGCTGCTGTTTGCTTCCTGCTTCTGGCAGGCAGAGACACTATGATCCACTAGAGGGCAGTAGTTTCCCTCTACATACATCCATTTCATAGCGGCCCCAGGGGGTTGAAGAAACAATTATCATATTGACACAACACGCTGAATATGACATGCTCATTTCATTGCCCTTTACTGTGTCAGCTATTACTTAGTCAGCTGTGGAGTTTCTTCCGGCAACTTTCCAACCTCGTCACCAGTACCAGCACAAGACTTTCACTTTTGCTGATAAAAATTACCCACACTGACAGGTGTGTGCGTGTGTGTGTGTGTGTGTCTGTGTGTGTGTGTGTGTGTGTGTGTGTGTGTGTGTGTGTGTGTGTGTGTGTGTGTGTGTGTGTGTTGGGGGGGAGATTTCCTCTGATGACATAAAGTATTACTTTTACAATATGACATCTTCACTGTAGCAACTCTGAGTCATCACTGGTGTAATTAAGGATGAACACAAATATATCAGACCGTAGATATATACAGTATATAGTTACAACCCAGGTAACTATAGCTATATCTATGCATCAGACCACCAGTTACAAATACACACCCACCCATTTAATGATTTCAGGCTACAGCTCTGAGGCACGCACCCTACAGTAGTAAACTAGTGCTTACATATGAATTAACCTTAATGATTAACTTTTATGTAGTGGGCTAGTACGTGACAAAGCCTGTTGTTGTAAGATGATTGGGTGTTTAAGGTGCCAAGGGTTCAATCAGTTTCCTTCAAACTCTAAACTGCTTTTCTGTTTGTGAACAAACATTGTGATAATTTATTAATATATTAAGTGCATTAAAATAATACCTAAATACAGCCTGTTGTGTGTTTTAATATGCATTCACCTCCATTTTTTCTATGCGACAATATATAGGCTATATAATAAAAATTATAAAGCACCAGCACACCATGTAATTAAAAGGGTAGGCTATTATTTATCTATTGAACTTATCACAACCATTTTACAGTGACAAATCTATTTTTCAAGGTGTTCCCGTTACATACTTGCTAAATGAACATGGCCAATTTTGTTTCCTCGTGTAGGCTACTGTACTGACTTGTTTACTCGACTGCATTTGTGTGTCAGAGGGACTACCCGTGTCTTTATCTCAACTATCTTGCTGGCACGTCGAGGCGGAGTCTACTGTGTGATAAGTGCAGCTCTTTACCGGATCTGTCAAACTGGGCACACCGGGCCACCGGCGTAGCGCGTGCCGTCTGACAGTCCGTGGAGTCTCGAAGGTAAGCTGTGTCGGAGAGGCGAGTTTGTGTATTCTTTTAGTCTTGACTTGCCCTTTCCACTTTTTTGAACATACAGTTACCGGCAGCAGGGGCTTTGGACTAGCGCTTAGTGGGTAATTTATATGTTACTAAGCTGTAACGTAAGATTGGGATGGGCACATAACGCTGGTAATGTGCTAAACACATTGTTTGTAAGACAGGTTGTAACACTACATATGAGTTGATTTTAAGCGGAGAGTGAACGTTTGTCGTTATAGATGTACTGTGTAGCCGTTGGGTTCTTCTGAAGGCAGCAGGAAGGATCTCCTCACCTGTTGCTTCCCCATGCGCGCGCATGGAAGAACGGGGAACTTGTCTCTTGATCTGGCATTGAAAAAAAGTGACTTGACATTGTTGTAGGACCTCTCCATTCACGCTATAGTTCCTGTTTCCCTGTTGTCTCTTGAACGTCGAATTTACATTGTATTGTCTGTCATTTTAATGACAATGGACTGTTTATCACTCTGACATCGTTATGGACATAATTGCTGAACAGGTGTTTTCACTGTGTGTGATGTAAGTCCAGTGCCTGAGGCAGTGTGTGTGTTTGCGGGGTGGGTGTACACACGCACACGCACACACACACACACACACACAACATAAACAAACAAACAAGCAAACGCACACACACACACACACACACACACACACACACACACACACACACACACACACACACAGGTGAAATATGCCACAGCAGGCAGAGTACATCACCCAGTGTAGTGTACCTCATGTGGCTTTAGAGTAAGGGATGTTTGTGTCTGCCAGTGAAGCAGCAGCCTCTTAAGCCCCATCAGTTCGCTGAGGTGATCCACTGACTGCGTCACTTGACCCGCCTCAGTTTGCTCTGGACTCTCAACTGCTCCACACCAAAGCAAACACACCACCTCCACCTATAACAATACCTGGCTGTACCTCCGCCACCGCCACTGCCTCCAGCATTAACAATACCTGGCTGTACCCCCCAGTAAGGCTGCTCGATTATGGAAAAAATTCGAATCACGATTATTTGGGCCAAAACTAAAGCCACGATTATTCAAAGAATTATTTTGTTTTCCTCAGTAACATGCTTGATTTATTGAAAATGTATTCAAAAACATTTCGAAAAAACATTCCTGTACCTTCGGATTTTCCCTAATACCTTCCTTCGTAAACATTAGCAAGTCTCCTTTGATGTCTAATGTACAAACAGTAGAAATGTCTAATGTATACATCTAATGTACAGTACAAACCGTAGAAAATAATTAGGACAAAAACATTGTTGCCCTCGATTTTATTTATTTTGAGATCGTTTGGCCCTGAAATCGTTATCACGATTAGAATTCGATTCATTGAGCAGCCCTACCCCCCAGCCACTGCCACCGTCACTGCCTCTGCTACCGCCTCCGTATATCTCTGCCTCCTGCTCTGATATTACCACACAGCGCCACAGTGCCATTGGGATGTATGTGGTGCTGGTGTTATAGAGTAGCCTGGTAAACCGGCCTCTTATACTACACTTCATTTTGTACAGAGGGCCTGGCCTTGCTTCCACTGACATGGTTGTGTCAGGTAGAATTTTGCAGGACCAATCAGCAGCCAGAGGCAGTGTTCATGAGAGATGACGTCGACTTTGTGTGCTACATCTGAATTGTAGTGTGTAGGCAGGCTTGTAGCCAGGCTAACTGATATGTCACGACCAGGCGTTAGTGATAAAGGTAAAAGCAGAGCCACTCGTTTTAAACTTCAGCAGAGTCTACACCTCCAGGAAGAAAATGTTTCTCAGTGCAGCACAGCCAGACCCTCTGTATGAAATGAAGTGTACTGTAGTACAAGGGGCTGGTTTACCAGGCTAGTTATAGAGTCCCATAATGCCACTATGATGTAATGGTTTAGGTTTTTGTAATGTCACTATGATGTGGTGGTAAAATTCCCACAATGCTGCTGTGATGTAGTGGTGCTGGTTCTAAAATCCCATAATGCCACTCTGATATGGTTGTAAAATTCCCACAATTCCGCTGTGATGGGGTGGTTAGACACCCCAAAATGGCATTCTGATGTGTTGATTTTTAGGTAAATTAGTTAACTAGTTGGTTTGTTGTTAAAGTTTATTTGATCGGTCTAGTTTATCAATTTGTGGTTATTTTCCCACTACTCGATTAATATAGCAATTTATCCAAACTAAATATAGAAAGGCTTTGTCTGAGTTTAGCAATGCATTTCTTTATCAAATACTCAATACACTGTGCAGCCTTATTCAACCACACCAACTCTCACAGTCCTAGCAGGTAATCTCTGTTTACAGTCGATCATATAATCCACTCTCTCAGAAAACACAGAGGCCGTCTAGGGTTGTACAGATTTGGGTTCCTGAGGAGACAAAAGCCCGGAACATTGCTTCGCCTGCTAATCCTGCAAGGGAGACAAACACAAAGCACATGAATGAGGGCAATTATGGCCATTTGGTTGGATAATCTCCATGGCAATAATAGGAATTTTTATATTTAGCCTAATTCTTTTTTTGCATGACTACAAGAGTTACATTTGGGGAAAAAATGTGTTGCTTTTTTTTTTCTCTGACAAATGCTATTTGATTTCCTGTATTATTTTTGGAAATCAAGATTTAGTTCAATGTTTCAGATGTTGCTTTAAGTTGGGCCATTTCTTATTGGTAAGCATATCTAAAGCATCCAGCCTAACCAGTAGCTGAGGGGTTTTCCGTGAGTGACTGAGCATCATCTTGATACTAGGTACTAGTGTAATACGCCACATGCACTCTGCAGAGTCTGCTGCAGATCACTACATTGCTGATGTTATGGGAAAAAATGGTCCCACACTTCAGGAGAGGAAGTTGTGTCAGCTTTTTTTTTTTTTTTTTTTTTTTGATGATGTTCTGGGCTATATTATCGTGTGTAGCTATGGAGATATCAGTGTGTGTAGTTGTGGAGATATCTGTGTGTAGTTATGGATATACCACCGTGTGTAGCTATAGAGATATCAGTGTGTGTAGTTAGGAGATGAAAACGTGTGTATGAAGGCAAGGCAAGGCAAGGCAAGTTTATTTGTATAGCGCATTTCATACACAACGGCAATTCAATGTGCTTCAAAAAAATAAAAGCAAAGGACAATATATAAAGGCATAAAAGATAAAGATAAAGTAAGTGTAAAAGCATAAAAGATATAAAAGCATAAAAAACACACAAAATAAAAATAAATTTAGTAAAAATCATTAACAGAAAGCATCTGAAAACAGTTTGGTCTTAAGTCTAGACTTGAAACTGCCAACAGTAGGAGCATTTTTAATGTCTTCTGGAAGTCGGTTCCAGAGCTTTACAGCATAGCAGCTGAAAGCTGCTTCACCACATTTTGTTCTAACAGCAGGATCTTTTCGTTCTTGTAAGAACCCTTGCTGCTGCATTTTGGATCAGTTGAAGCTGAAGTCATCAGCGTGTGTAGCTATGGAGATATCAGCATGTGTGGAGACAGAAGTACAGGTATGAAGATGAACATTTGTGTGGTTGTGGAGATAGAAGTGTGTTTTGTTATGGATATGGCATTAGCTTTATTGCTAAGGTAATATTATAGCTGTAACTGCCATAACTGAGTTATAGTAAGCTAAGGGCTACACTGTAAGTGTCAGTCATGAGGTGAAGTTAGCAGTAGGCTAAGCTATATGTGTTATTGTGGAGGTGAAGTACATCTTGCCACCAAATAATCCACAGGCACTTGTACTCATTACGAAACAGCTTACGCCCTCAGGAGCCTGCATGATCGCTGAGTGTGTGTGTGTAAAACAATGTGCTCATTCTGCTCAATATAGCTTTCAGAATGAGTGTATTATGCTGTTATGTAAGTAGTGCTGCATTAGAAATTGAGCCTCTGCTTGCTTTGATTGGCTTCTGTAAAGTTTGCAGCTCACATACACAGACAAACACACAGACACAGACACACACACACACACACACACACACACACACACACACACACACACACACACACACACACACACACACACACACACACACACCTGTGTTAAACGTGTGACACTGCAGAAAAGGGGAGGCTGTCCAGGCCCTGTGGGGACCAGGGCTGGGTTGCCATGGTAACACTGGTAGCCACTGAGATCACGGACATGACTCTGGGCTCTCAGGTGCAGTAGGGTTGTGTGTGCAAGTGTGTGTGTGAGTGCAACAGAGATAGAGAGAGTGTGTATGTGTGTGTTTGTGTGTGTGTCTGTGTCTGTGTGTGAAAGAGAGAGACAGTTTGTGTGGAGGGTACGTGTGGTAACCCCACTTGAGTGTGTGTGTTTGTGTGTGTGTGTGTGTGTTGAGAGGAGAAAGGTGTAGAGTGTGTGAGGAGTGTGTGTGTGCTAGGGCTGGGCGATATGGACCTAAACTAATATCACGATATTTCTGGGCTGACTGGCGATATACGATACATATCGATATTTCAAAAACAGAATGAGCAAAGTGTTTTATGTTAAGTTAAGACTACAATAAAAGAGCTGTGCAAATGAAAAAGTAAACAGTAACACACGCAGGGGTACAGCTGAGTGATCCGAGAAAGCTCCGGCTGTCTGAACAGTGTGAACACATTCAAATAAGTGGTTTTGATAAAGTGGTATTGAAGCATCGAAAATATATCGATATGGCGATATAGTGTCAAATACATATCTTCTTAAAAAATATATCGATATTACGATAATATCGATATATCGCCCAGCCCTAGTGTGTGCTCTTAGTTTGTGTAAGAGGAGAGAGATGGTAAAGTTTCAGGAGGTTTGTTCACGTGTGTTTGGGTTTATGTGTGTGTGTGTATGTATGTGTGTGTAAGAGAGAGAGAGTTTGTGTGGAGGGTGTGTGTGGTAACCCCGCGTGAGTGTGTGTGTTATTTGGTTATTTGGAGAGATGGTGATGTTTCAGGAGGTTTGTCCACGTGTGTTTGGGTGTATGTGTTTGTGTTTGGGTATGTTTGTGTGTGTGTAAATGCTTTAGAAGGTGTGGTCTGAGTATTGGGAAGCCTCCTCTGTCAGTAAGGCTCACTCTTGTGGGAGGGAGAGACTGGGGAGGGGTGGCTAGAGAAGGGGGGGTTGTAGGGGGGGTCCAATCCCTCTTAACTCCCCCCCCCTCCCACCAGGCTGGTTACTCAGCTACTCAACATTAGTCTGAACACACAAGAGACAAAACCCCAGAACACAACAGACGGAACACAGAACCGCCAGAACACGGAACAGACGGAACATAAAACACATTAGGACAGTAACAACAGACAGCAGAAAGCTGTGACGCTGTGACTGTGTGTGTGTGTGTGTGTGTGTGTGTGTGTTCATCACACTGCTTCTTTCAGACAGGTACGTGTGGACCAGCAGTGTCTGTGTGTCTGTCTGTCTGTGTGTATGTGTGACACTGAGAGTGTGTGTGTATGTGTTTGTGTGAGTGTATTAGTTCTGTCTGCTATTCCCTTTTATGTATGGGACAGTCAGGTGTTGACCAGAAGGACCTTATGTACAATCGGTGCTAAGGCTGCTCGATTATGGAAAAAATCTGAATCACGATTATTTGGGCCAAAACTGAAATCACGATTATTCAAACGATTATTTTGTTTTCCTCAGTAACATGCTTAATTTATTGAAAATGTATTCAAAAACATTTAAAAAAAAACATTCTTGTACCTTCGGATTTTCCCTAATGCCTTTCTTCGTAAACATTAGTAAGTGTCCTTTGATGTCTAATGTACAAACAGTAGAAATGTCTAATGTATACATCTAATGTACAGTACAAACAGTAGAAAATAATTGGGACAAAAACATTGTTGCCCTCGTTTGGCCCTGAAATCGTTATCACGATTAGAATTCGATTAATTGAGCAGCACTAGTCGGTGCCATTTTCCTGTACTGCAGTGTGTGTATACGTGTTTGCATGTGTACACGTGTGTGCATGCATACGCATGTGTTTATCATGTACTACCGTGGTGCTTCGTGTGAATTATCATGCGGCCTCGCTCTTCACCCCTGATTCGCTAAATATTCTCAGGTGGGCATGTTAGTTCACTGCCGATTGGCTGATCTTCAGTGGGTCTGTGACCTCACTGGCAGGATGTGATGCAGGCGAAAAAAAAAAAAACTTTTGTCTTCTCTTCCTCTCTCATCCTCTCTTCCTCTCTCTCACTTCCTGTTCTGCCCGCAGATGTACTTTCACTCTCTACGTTTTATTGCTCCTCTTCTCTCTCTTTCTCTTCCTCTCTCTCTCTCCTTCGTTCCATCTCTTCGAGCGTTGCGTTCCAGTGATGGCCAGCGTTTGGAGTATCACTCACTGTGAGAGCTACTGACTTCCTTGGTGGTGTGTGTTGTAATGTGTGTGTCTCAGTATTGTTTGTGTGTGTGTGTGTGTGCGTAGGTGAAAGTAGTCTGGTATTGTGTTGCTAGACCTCTGTGTGGTACCTTTCTGTGCGGTGAGGTGTGTGTGTGTATTTGACTTTTTTGGTAGGTTTGCAGTGTATATTTACAGCTTTCTATGTGTGTTATGACGATGATGTGTGTTATTAAGTGTGTATTTGTGTGTGTGTGTGTCTGTGTGTGTGTGTGTGTGTGTGTGTGTGTGTGTGTGCATGTAGGTGACAGCTATAGCTGATGTTTGGCCTGCATGGATGGTATGAACAATAGAGGTGTCTATACAGTTAATAAGGTAAGTGTGTGCGTGTGTGTGCGTGCGTGTGTGTGCGCGCGTGTGTGTGTGTGTGTGTGCGTAATCATTTAAGAAACAATCAGAGGTTGAAACATAGTGGAAGTTGTAACTTAGCCTATCCTATATTGACCAACAACTAAGCAACCAGACACTAAAACATTGTGTATAACATAAGCATATGAGTTTATGTGTAACAGTTTTGTATGTCTTTGATTACATTATGTATCATAAAACATTTGTGTGTGTGTGTTTGTGTGCTTGTGTGTGTGTGTTGGTGTGGTAAGTTAGATTGCATATATTACAGCACATTTGGTCTGTGTGGGTGTGCTGGCTGGGTGTCTGCAGTTTCATTACATTGTATTATATCGCATGTGTGTGTATAGAGTGCATTGTGTATTATAACAATACATGGTGGGTGTGTGTGTGTGTGTGTGTGTGTGTGTTTGCAGATGGCATCAACATCTCCTACATCTCAAAGACGAGAGAAGCAGCAGAAGAAGGTCTGTATCCCTCGCAAACGCACGTGTGTGTGTGTGTGTTTGTTTGTGCGTGTGTGTATGTGTGTGTTTGTTTGTGCATGTGTGTGTTTGTGTGTCTGTGTGGGTGTATGTTCGTGTGTATGTGTATGTGTGTTTGTACTGTGACCTCTGTGTATTGGGCAGTTGTGGCCTAGTGGTTAGGGAGTT
>CM050220.1:8345000-8355000 GCA_027475355.1 Coilia nasus | reverse complement strand
TATGTGTGTATGGCTGTGTTAACTTATGTGTGTGCATGTGTACAGATCTGTCCTGCGGAGTGCAGCCTGACGTGGTGCCGTCATTGGCCGGCGTGAGTGAGGCGTGCTCCGCCCTCAGTCTGTCCTCTTGTTCCCTGGGCAACTCGGACACGGGCGCAGACGCAGACGCAGACAACAACTCGGAGACCAGGTAGCACAGCACACCTGAATGTTTATCGTTTACTTTTTTACTCTTTTTGTTCTCTGTCTTGTCTTGCAGTACTATTTATTCTGTGTTGTAAATATTCTTCATACATGTCTGCACTGTAGAAGGAGTTGCTCTCAATCTCATTGTACATGTGTATAGTGTATATTGCACATGTGTCTAGTGACAATAAAAGACAAAAAGACTCTGTTCTACTCTATTCTATTCTATTCTATTCTGTTCTATTCTATTCTACTCTATTCTATTCTATTCTGTTCTATTCTATTCTATTCTATTCTATTCTGTTCTATTCTATTCTATTCTGTTCTGTTCTATTCTGTTCTATTCTATTCTATTCTATTCTATTCTATTCTATTCTATTCTATTCTATTCTATTCTATTCTATTCTATGTTATTCTGTTGTCCTACAGCGCCCTGTAGTGGTGTGTTAGGCAAATACAGTGTCCAGTGTAACAACAAAATCACGATAAAACATCCAGTTCTCATTTACTGAACGTCTGTGGTCGGTTTCCATGGTACTTAATACCTCACAGTATCATCCAGGTATTACAAAACATGGTGTGTGTGACAGGCTTCTTAAGCTCTTTGTGTGTGTGTGTGTGTGTGTGTGTATGTGTGTGTGTGTGTGTGTGAGAGAGAGAGAGAGTGTGTATCATGTAGCACGTAATAGAGACTGGTTTGTCCAGTCATGGCAGAAAGAGGAGGACATCCAGGATAGTTTTTAATGCAAACTAAAGATTTGACTAATATCGACTTTAAAATGTGGCAGTGGGTAATGTTGTGATGAAATTCATACTTTTTCTTAACCTCAGAGCCTGTGTTTAGCTTACATATGTATTAGCATATTCTTGGAATGGGACAGTGTGCAGACACATTGTCGCAGTTATTGTTACAGTTATGGTTCCTGATGTGAATGGTCCTTTGATGTCTGTTGTCATGGCAACCACAGGGCGGGGCGGCGCGGGTCCAGTGCCACTCTCGTCCTTGGCTCCACCCCCCCTTCACCAGACCCGCCCACATCCCCCTCCTCCGACTCAGAGCTGGACGTCTACCTGGTGAGCAGTGTGTGCGTTTGTGTGTGTGAGTTTGTGTGTGTATATGTGTGTGTGTGTGTGTGTGTGTGTGGAAGTAAGTATTTACATGTTATCTGACATTTTCTTTGTAATTGGGATCCTTGTGAGGGGATGTCAGGCGTGTGTGTGTATTTTTTTTCAATTGTTTTAGTTGATCACTTAATAAGAGTCCTGTGTGTGTGTGTGTGTATTATGTCTGTGTGTATTATGTGTGTGTGTGTGTGTGTGTGTATTATGTGTGTTTGTAATGGTCTCCTAGTGACAGGGTGCAGGACTTTCCTGACGAAGACAGGAGCCTGAGTGACTATGGCCCCTTCATGCTCCATCTGCCCCACAGTGCCCTCTGCTGGGCAGAGTCAGTACTGCATCAACTTCTCAGGCCCTCTCCCACATAGGCATCCTATACCTATATAGGATGTCTATGCTCTCCCACACTGCTGCTACCTCAGGAGGCCAGGCATCATCTGAGTCAAGTGCCGATAATCAGGCATTACCAGACAACCCCTGAGTGACGATTCTCAGGCATCACCAGATGAACCTTCAGTTAGGATTAGGAGGCATCGGATGAACGGATGAACTCTGAGTGACTCATAATTACGATGAATAGAACTTTTTTATGACGTAATGGCTTTCGCTCTCAAGGCATCCCGTGTGTTCAAGGCTCAAGGTTTTTATTTGCCAGTTGTGCATAAACCAACAGTACAGACACATTGGAATTCTTCTGCAGAGTCTGGAATTCTTCCCAGAGTCAATAGTTTAGTACATAAAC
Source organism: Coilia nasus (assembly GCA_027475355.1). Taxonomy (NCBI): domain Eukaryota; kingdom Metazoa; phylum Chordata; class Actinopteri; order Clupeiformes; family Engraulidae; genus Coilia; species Coilia nasus. The sequence goes on along the minus strand of CM050220.1, from coordinate 8,352,953 downwards.
TATATAAATGTGTGCCATACATCCGCCCTACCCCGCGAAGCTATCTCCCCTTATCTAAAACCCCTCCCATTTAAGACCATCTCCATCTAAATCTCTCCACCGTAGACCACACCAACCCAAACCCTCTATTATAAGCCCCTCCCCCAGCATCATCATATATGCCCCGCCCCCTTCAACCCCCATGCCCATCTGAACCCCTTACTCTTAAAACCACTCACACTCACACCCTCCAGCAAGTGTGTGTGTGAGTGTGTATTTTTGTTTTGTTTAAGATAAATCATCTGTAATAATGTAAATAATGTTCTTTAGCAGACTGTGAGATCAATCTCATTTGCCATTTGTGTGCCAGAGAATAGAAAACTGCCTGAGTCATTGACTGATTGTGGATCAGCCTTAGATTTATTGGATCACAGAGTGTTTGTGTGTGTGTGTGTGTGTGTGTGTGTGTGTGGGAGAGATGAAAGACAGTGACGATATTGATGATGATGACGATGTTGTTGATGTTGATGATGGTGGTGATGATGATGATGGCAATGTCAGCCATCTTGTTGAGATGTTGGGGTGCAAGGTCAGGAGATGTGTACAGATGCAGCCTTCACTGTGGGGTTTGCGGATGGAGTCTGTTTACACCATGTAGAGAATACACACACCAGTGCTCTTTGGTAAGAGCATATTTGTTTCATGAAAGATTACACATGTGAGAGAGGTTTGGAAAGATGATGATATATTTATGAATCATGTGCCATTTGTAAGTTATGATTTATTTAAAGTTATGAGAAGTTATTCCTGTGTTAAGACTATGAGAAGTCATTTTTGTGTGTATTATAAAATATACTGTATATTAAAACTTATGAGAAGTCATTCATGTGTGTTTGGTAGGATGGATATCCCTGTGCTGAATGCCTCAAAACATGCACACACACGCACACACACACACACACACACACATACCTTACTACCTTGTTTGCATCTGTAACAAATTCTGCCAAATAAATAAAATATGCAAACAGATGGACGTACCCTTCCTTTTCATAATGTTATCAATATCAACAAAGGAATATTATACATATGAGACACTGGTATACTTAAAGAGGTTTCACCAGACAGACACTAAATATAAATATAATAAGGAAGAGCTGGTAACTTCCCCCAGCTGCACTTCTCTCTCCACAGCAGAACTAAGCCATGACGCAGAAGATAATCAGCCACATCACTGTCTGTCACTTACCATCACATCACTGTTACTCACCTCACTGCCACCAGTCACGCACCACCACACCACATTTCACTCCCTCCAGCTACAAAACAATACCACACACACTACCCCAGCTACACTAAACCAAAACACATGCCCCCAGCCACACCACACTTCACTAACCCTACCCTTAAAGCTGTGGAGAGGCTGACAGGACAGGGGGACAATTGAATCGGAAGGGTAAAGACGAGACAGTGGGAACAGGAGGCAAGAACATTGCTTGTCTGTGTGTGTGTGTGTGTGTGTGTGTGTGTGTGTGTGTGTGTGTATGTGTGTGTGTGTACAGTCAGCTGTGAAGATAAATCAGTTGGCCGGCCCTCATCTGTGCGTAGACCAACCTCTAGTAATATTTAACTTATTCATATTTATTCAACGTCACCCGAGTTAGCTCTCAGGCACCTGTAAGGATGGTCAGTTGTACCATTTACCCAGTGAGCAGACACTCCAGCAGAAGAGGGGGAGAGAGGCCTGCCTAGCTCAACTCGTGGAGAATCAGATCGGCCACCCTCCAGTGGATGCATCATGTATGGAGTCACCGTTGCGCCTCAAACATTCCAAAGTTCTCACCGGACACAGCCGGAGGTTGCTTAATCATTGACAACTATTAGCAGAGAGGAAGGCTCTGATTCACCGGAATTTGGCTTCAGTTTCGGAGGGAACTCCTGCCAGAGGTAGGCTACACTGTCGCCGTTTTAGTCACGTGATCACCTGCAACGGACTCGACACGAACTCACCTGCAGTTTCAGGAACACGCCCATACCTGAAGAATCAGGAAGTTTTCTTCGTAACGTTGTTGCTTCTGCTAGTAGTTGTGGATATCTGAGCAGTTGTTTCTGCGTTACAACAGCTTGATTACAAAAGGATCATAAATTAACAGTCTGTAAGGTAAGTTCGTTTCATGTTTGGTTTTCAACGTTTGTTCCTGCTTCTTTTGTTTACAGTTTCGGTGGCCCATTGTTCTCGCGTGGCTCTTGCAGCGCGACAGTTTACCGTCCGAGTCCAGGTGTTACCCGTCAAATAGCCAGTGGAACACGGACCCACAAACCTTCGCTGTAACAGGACCTAGATTTCCATGCTTAGCGGGCTATTTTATATGAACACGTTTTAGCCAAAGAGACAGGATTAGGTAAGAACGACAGTGCGCACCTGTAGCGCATGCGTGGCATGCCCTATCCTTACAGCTGGAAGTTTGTAAAATCAAAAAAAAAATCTACGTCTATCATCCTTCTGTCAGCGTACAATACAGTATATGATCAGTCTTGGCGTGTTGGTGTAGCCCACGCTGTCACTGTTCTGCGCCGTTATATGTGCCAGGAACACGCTGGATGTTATTTTATTGACACAGTGTATAGCTGTAGTTAATTAGCAAATGTGCAGAAGTGAGCTCTCCATGTCCTGCAAGAGTCATACCAAATTATATCCATCACAGATCACAATGCTGTGTGTGTGTGTGTATGTGTGTGTGTGTGTGTGTGTGTCTCATCCCTAAGGATGGGCATGCTGTAGTTGTAGCCGCACCCAGGCCTGGTGTGTGATGTTTCCTGGAAAAGTAAGGTCAGATTGGCGTGTGAAGGCAGATCCTAAACACGGCCGCATATTTCTTCCCCAAGGAGACATAAGATAAGCTGACACAGTGTAGTGTGAAGATGCCTATAGGGGTGTGTGTGTGTGTGTGTGTGTGTGTGTGTGTGTGTGTGTGTGTGTGTGTGTGTGTGTGTGTGTAAATGGCCCAGGGAGGTATTCCAGAAAGCAGGTTTAGTCACTTACCTGGGTATATGAGCTATATTAATAAATCTCTCCATTAAGAAGCGGTGTGTGTGTGTGTGTGTGTGTGTGTGTGTGTGTGTGTGTGTGTGTGTGTGTGTTAATAAATCTCTCCATTAAGGGGTCTGTGGGTGTGTGTTTGTGTTGTAGTCCATAGCTCAATGAAATACAGAAATTCCTATGGAAGTTGCATAACGTCAGATGTATTTTATGTCTGACTTGTGTGTGTGTGTGTGTGTGTGTGTGTGTGTGTGTGTGTGTGTGTGTGTGTGTGTGTGTGGTGAAAGAGCAGGATTACAACGAACCCAACTGCTTATGTAAAAGCATTAGGAGATACAGTCCGAAAGACTGAAGAACTATACTGTATACTGGAGTGACCGCAAACACACACACACACACACACACACACACACACTTTCATGTGCCTACTAAGCTGATCACATGATATCTGTAGCCCAAGTGGCATTTCTGTGCTTTGCAAAAGAGAACATTCGGGGAGGGGGCTGTAACCAAAACAAAACACACACACACACATTTTACACAGTAGTGCTCTACAGCCATTTTTGTTGTGAGTCTGTGAAATATGACACACATACACAACACGTAGACACACACAATGCACAGACAGACAGACACACATGTGCACGCACACAAACACACACACACACACACACACACACACACACACACACACACACACTCCTGAGCAGTTTGGCCCTGTGCCCTGATTATGCAAGATCATTTTGGAGAACTGAGCAGGCGGGCTAAGATTTATGTATTGTTTTTATGGGGCGAGGAGGATTCGGAGAAAGATGATTAAAGATTAGAGAAAAGCTGTGTTTTTGTTTTCCTGTGGTAGAAAGTGTGAGGACAGCAGATTTGCTGCCAGAAAAACTGGTGAGACACTGAAATATCGAAAAGGTATGTGTACTGGTTTTATTCATGTCATGAGTCACACAGACACTCATGAGATTTTCAGATAAAAAAAAGTCTGTATGCAAATACAGCGAGATATTGTTTGGTGCAACAGCGCAGAAATCAGTAGATAAAAGCAGTTAAAAGAATGAAAAATGATCAAAATGTACAACAAATACATATATTTAACAAATATAGAAATCAAATATAAAAACACAGTGAAATATATACAAACATAACTAAACACACTAAGGCAAGGCAAGTTTATTTGTATTGCACATTTCATACAGAAAGGCAGTTCAATGTGCTGAACAAATATAAAAGCAAAGAGCAATATGTAAAAGCACAAAAGATAAAATAAGTATAAGTAAAATAAAATAAGGGATAAAAATAAATTAAGTATGAGGTAAATAAGACATAAAAGCATAAGAGAACATAAAATAAGTATAAATGAGTAATTAAAGGTAAATCATAAGCAGAACTAACCTGCGTAAAAGGATATACGTAAAATGTGTCTAAAACAGTAACAGAGAGCATCTGAGAACAATTGGTTCCAAAGCACGCACACCCGCACACACACACAGACACACACACACGCTCTCACACACACACGCTCTCACACGCACACAAACCTGAGTTCAACTGTGACTTTAGGCCCAAGGGGAAGGCAGCTGGTTATTTGATGGGTCTGAGTCTGTATGTGTATGTGCACTTGCGTTAAGCTCTATAAAGGATTATGGGAACGGACTACAGACTTAAGTGCATGCATGACCTGTGAGTCTCACTCTCGCTGTCGCTCACTCGCTTGCTTTCTCTCTCCCTCTCTCTCCCTCTCTCTCTCTCTCTCCCTCTCTCTCTCGCTGCCGCTTACTCGCTTGCTTTCTCTCTCTTTCTCCTTCTCTCTCTCTCTCTTTATCTCTCTCTTGCTCGGTCTCTCTCTCTCTCTCTCTCCCCCCCTCTCTCTCTCTCTGTATCTATCTCTCTATCTCCCTCTTGCTCAGTCCCCCCCCCCCCCCCCCCTCTCTCTCTCTCTCTTTCTCTATCTTTTTCTTGCTCGGTCTCGCTCTCTCTTCCTCTCTCTCTCTCTCTCTCTCTCTCTCTCTCCCCCATGTCTCTATATGTCTGTGTGGGCTTAGTGCCACAATTATCCCTCAGCAGAGCATTCATTAGAGTAATGTTTAGAGACGGCAGAATTATGTAACAAGGATGCTCTCTCTCTCTCTCTCTCTCTCTCCCTCCCTCTCCCTCCCATCTCCATCTCTCTCTTTCCCCTCCCACTTTAAGAGGAGAACGAAATGGACATCTGTCAGTGTGTGCACATTCAGATTAGGCTGTAGTGTGTATGTGAGAGTCTGTGTGTTTGTCAGAGTAGCTGTGATAGTGTGTGTGTGAACGTGTCAGTGTGTGTTTTTCAGAGTAACTGTGGTGTGTATGTGTGTGTGTTAGTGTTGAGTGTAGAGTGGAGTTTGAAATAGTGTTGTTTGGACCTGAAGATTGTACTGCATGAAGACATACATGGCAGAGATGTGTGAAGGACACACACGAAGGACACAAAGGAAGGACACAAGAGGAGGACACACATGACGCATACACATGAAATAAGTGAGAAACATGCATGACACAAGACACAAGTGAAGGCCAGACGTGAAGGACACAAGTAAAGGATACACTTGAAGAACACAGAATTAAAAGACGTAAGTGAAGGATGCAGGTAAAGGATACACTTGAAGGATGTAAGTAAAGAATACACTTGATGAACACAGAAGTAAAGGACGTAAGTAAAGCAGACACTTGAATGCAGAAGTGAATGACACAAGTAAAGTGAACGCCTGAAGAACACAGAAGTGAACACCAAAAGTAAAGGATACACCTGAAGAACAGAAGTGAAGGACACAAGTGAAGGATACACTTGAAGAACACATTACGTCAAGAACACAAGTAAAGTATACACTTGAAGAACACAGACGTGAAGGATGTAAGTAAAGAATACACTTGAAGACACTTGAAGCACGTCAGTAAAGGATGCACTACAAGAACACAGAAGTAAAGGACGTAAGTAAAGGATACACTTGAAGCACACCATAGTAAAGGACACAAGCAAAAGGATACACTTGAACACAGACGTGAAGGACGTAAGTGAAGGACACAAGTGAAGGATACACTTGAAGAACACAGAAGTGAAGGACGTACGTGAGGAAGACGACATGACTGAAGGACACATACACAGAGGACAGAAGTAAAGGACACACATGAAGCACACAAGTGAAGGACACAGGTGAAGGAGATGAGGGTGAAGGAGTAAGAGCCAAGGAGGAATGATGAAGTATAAGAAGTTCATCACCATCATGCAGGCAGCCATTGGCATTGCGCCTCTCAACAAGAGAGAACTTCTACCCCCAGGCCGGAAGCTCTGGAGACCACAAGAGTGAGTGTGTGAGTGAGTGTGTGAGTGAGTGAGTGAGTGAGTGAGTGTGTTTGTGTGTGTGCGTGTGTGTGTGTGTGTGTGTGTGTGTTTGTGCTTGTGTGTGTGGGCGATACTTGTTGTATGTATACACAACAGGAGAATGGATAGTCTATGCAGAGATCTGGTTTTGTTTATGCACATGGGCAAAAGTGTGTGTGTGTGTGTGTGTGTATGTTCTATGTGTGTGTGTGTGTTGTACGTGCACTGTCTTTGCAGAGATCTGTGTTTGTGTGCAAGGGTCCGTCAGTGTGTGTATGTATATATTATTAGGTCACATGACCTAATGATGGCCCTATTTCTCTGTTGTTTACCTGCATGCACTTCAAGCACTCGTGGGACTTTAGGCACTGTGTGGGTTGTTTATGTAGGTGTGTGTGTGTGTGGGCTGCCTGTGCTGATGTGGCTTTGTTTATGTAGGTGTGTGTGTGTGTGTGTGTGTATGTGTGTGTGTGTGTGTTTAGATCTGCTAATGCAACTACTGCCCTCTGCACAGACAGCGATGGAGTGTAATACACCCTCCTGACTGTAGTGGGCACTGTTGCACAAACAACTGGGTGTAAATGCACCCGAAGACTTTAGGATGCCCTTTAAGCAGCACTATTCAAATTTTTCGAGTTAATTAGTCATCTCCACAAGTCGGTACATGCTTAAATACTTAAGTTCCCCGGTTACTCTGATCAGTTGAGTTGAAAACAGACACACAGGGTGGGGGGAAGGGAAAACAGTCAATTTTTACAATGGTGTCCACTTACTTGGAGACACTAGGGGGAGCTCCGTTGAGAAAAAGCACAATGGAACACAAAGTTGCATAGTCCTGGTTTAACTCTGTTAATGCAACAAGAGGTTGACGTCCCGTTGTTTTCAGGGCCAAATTAGTCAACAGGTTAAACAGGCCAAGGCCCAGGTGGGGATGGAGGGTGTGAGTAGCCTGGTAAACCCGCTCCTTGTACTTCATTTCATTTTGTACAGAGGGTCTGGACTGGAATCTGTTGAGGAGCATGTAAGCGGTCTGAGCAACACCGATCCAATCAGCGAACAGAGGGTGTGTTCGTGAGCCGTGACGTTGACTTTGTGTGCTACATTTGAGCTGTAGTGCGTAGATAGGCTAATTGCATACGTGCCCAGGCGTTAGCGATTGGCTAAAGGCAGAGGCACTTGATTTAAACTGATTCAGCAGAGTCCACACCTCTAGGAAGAAATCGTTTCTCATGGCCTCCGCTCCAGACCCTCTGTATAAAATGAAATGAAGTATGAGGGGCTGGTTTACCAGGCTAGGTTGTGAGGCAGGGGATTCAAAACTGAGCTTAATGGATCAAATGTTCGAGAATGAGCACACACAGTTTATGCAAACATGTAATCTAAAAGGTTCCTGAAATATGATACAGTGCGTCCTGCCATTGTGTTGAAACCCATTTGTAGCTTCCTGAACTTTGGGTGCCATTGGCAGGGGGTGTGCCCAGGGGCACTTAAGTCCATAATCCAGCCCTGGTTGCTTGCACTCAGTGAGTGGGACTAGAGAAATACAGGCTTCCCAAGTCCCCTGTAAACCTGTGGG